>JANBXA010000411.1:3132500-3432500 GCA_030556225.1 Cricetiscus sungorus | reverse complement strand
TGGCTTTGAGATTAATTATAGGTACAGATGTTGATTCTTGGGATGTCTTTGTTGGGTGGATCTTTTGTCCCCTTATTGTCTGTGTTCTTTATTGTCTTTTGGGCTGAATGGTGACAGGTTCTGGTGATTGCTGGTTGTCTCAGATGAGTTTGCAGGGGTTTGGGTGCCTCGATCCAGTGTAAGTTCCAGTTCTTCTGGCTGGTGTGGCTTTACTTGTGCCCACGGGATCTGTTCTTCCAACTGCTGTGGGTTGTGCCTGCTCCTGTGGAGTCTGTTCTCCCAGCATGCGTGGCCCCTGAGCCTGTAGGGTCTTCAGATGTTGCTGGAGAGAGCTGTTCACAGGGAGTCTGCTCTTCTTCCAGTTGGAACACGTAGTGTTTGTGGCCCTGGGTGCTGCTGGTCTTGTGGAGGTGGTGGGCCTGGGGAGGGTGATGTTTTCGTGGGGTGGGCCTGGGGAGGGTGATGTGTTTGGTGGGGTGGGCCTGGGGAGGGTGATGTTTTCGTGGGGTGGGCCTGGGGAGGGTGATGTGTTTGGTGGGGTGGGCCTGGGGAGGGTGATGTGTTTGGTGGGGTGGGCCTGGGGAGGGTGATGTGTTTGGTGGGGTGGGCCTGGGGAGGGTGATGTGTTTGGTGGGGTGGGCCTGGGGAGGATGCTGTGTTTGGTGGGGTGGGCCTGGGGAGGGTGATGTGTTTGGTGGGGTGGGCCTGGGGAGAATGATGTGTTTGGTGGGGTGGGCCTGGGGAGGGTGATGTGTTTGGTGGGGTGGGCCTGGGGAGGGTGATGTGTTTGGTGGGGTGGGCCTGGGGAGGGTGATGTGTTTGGTGGGGTGGGCCTGGGGAGGGTGATGTGTTTGGTGGGGTGGGCCTGGGGAGGGTGATGTGTTTGGTGGGGTGGGCCTGGGGAGGGTGATGTGTTTGGTGGGGTGGGCCTGGGGAGGGTGATGTGTTTGGTGGGGTGGGCCTGGGGAGGGTGATGGGTTTGGTGGGGTGGGCCTGGGGAGGGTGATGTGTTTGGTGGGGTGGGCCTGGGGAGGGTGATGTGTTTGGTGGGGTGGGCCTGGGGAGGATGATGGGTTTGGTGGGATTTGGAAGTGCAGTGGGTCTTGTAGGTTCCAGTGTCCCATGGCTGGCAATGGCAGTGGAGGCTGAGCAGCTGGCCTGCAGGACATGTTGTCTGGCTGCTGGGACTGAGATTATAAACCTATTTAAAAGAGAAGAAGAGCCAGGCAGTGGTAGCACCTTTAACCACAGAACCCTGGAGGCAGAGGCAAACAGATTTATGTGTTCAAGACCAGCCTATTCTACAAAGTGAATTCCAGGATAGCCAGAGCTATTGCACAAAAAAACTGAGAAACCAAAATAAATAAATAAATAAATAGTAAAAAAAAAAATATACAAAAATAAACAAATTCAGTTTCAAAGCATAATAATTGCTGAAGAGTCCACATGATTTCAGTAAATTCTTTTTCTGTACTCCAAACAGATGTCTATTTACAATATGGATAATCTTCAGAATAACAACAGGACCCTATCACATTTATGACAGTCTCAGATACTCTTTGGCCAAGACCTCCCCGGCTCTGGGTGATGAACAGCTGTCTGTCACTGCACAGGTAGACTAAAAACCAGATAGTAGAAACTGCTGGAGGGAAATGATATGCACATTGAATGCACGTGGACTGATCTCTTCTCATCACTCTTAAACCAGAAGTTCTCAACCTGTGGGCCATGACCTGCAGAGTGGTCACATACCACATAGCTACATTAAGAGTCATAACAGTAACAAAACTACAGTTATGAAGTGGCAATGGAATAATTTGTGGTTGGGGGGATGGTGGTCACCACACCATGAGGAATAGTAAAGGGTTGCAGTGTTAGGAAGGCTGAGAGTCACTGCAATAATTCAGTTTGCACAGCCCTGAATTACATAGCCTGGAAATGTAGAGGTGATTGAAAGTACACGGAGAGATTGCTGATATTCTAGGCAAATACTGTGCCACACACACTGCGGTTTATGAGGGACAGCTCTGGCTTGGTCCCTGGAGCAAGCCTCTCAGGAGAAGTAAGAGCTGTTCCTTCCACAATTGTTGGAAAATGCAAACAGCACTCTTTTATAGATGACTGACTAAATGTGGGCCTTAGTGACACCCTTTCCACTTGTGCAAGTCAGCTTCTACCAAGGAGGCAGGCAATTAGCAATTCAAAGTAGTAGATAAGACTTTCAAGTTCCCCTACTACTAAAATCAAAGGCTTCATATTTATTGCTTAAAGATACTACCCTAAAGTCCCTCCAACATACATGGGTCATATTATTTCCTTGGCATGGTTTACACTAATTTTGAAAATGGCAGTGCTCTGTGTAAAATTTCTAGAATGGGAATAACCTTGACAAGCATCTTCCTCATTCAAATGTCTCCAAGCCCTTTCCTTACCAGCAGTGAATGATGTCATCAGCCACCGCCAACTTAATAGCCTGGAGACACAATTAAGTCACTACACTTGAGTTTTAAGCCTTTACTTTCTGGCACCCATAAAGAATGCACACATCCAGTTGCTGAATTACAGGGTGTGGACAGACATGTCATGGCTGCCAGAATGCCATCCTCCAACAGAAGGAAAACTCCCAGTGAAAGAGATGATGGGGGCTTTTAAGCAACTTCATGACTTTCTATTCATAAACAGCATTTGTTTAGTGGTATGAAATTATTAAAAGAATTATCAGCAGTCTCTAGGTATTGAGAGTAGTATGTGCTTTGAAATTTGTTTCTGTGTAAGAGGAATAATAGAAAGGCATCTGTTTCCAGGACTTTCCAAACAAGCACACATCTAATGGGATAATCACAGGAAGGTTTAAATGGCTGGAATGCTGCCCAGGCTTAAGAATTTCTTTTAAGATTTCCAGGTGTTCCTATGTACAGGAAAAAAAAAAATTGCTTGCCTTCCAGAATAGATCAAAGGCTCTAAGCAAAATTCTAGCCTTTAAGGAGTGAAGTCAGGGAAACGAAATAAATACTAAGTTAAATAATGAGATTGAGGAAGAATGACCTGCCTTAACATGAGAGAGATCTGTGAGTGAGGGATCATGGTCTGAATGTGGAGATGGTGGCTGACAAAGAACCAGCCATAGCCTTCCTCACATGTCACTGAGCTGAGAAGCAATCAGAATGGAAGCCATGCACACCCCATATTCAGCATGGCATCCGCACTGGGATGTCTCTCACACCTGTAAAATCTGACCTCTCTTTTCCACTTTCCCCACCAATGGGTGACTTATTCCACACTATTCAGTTGACCCCTGAAATCAAGGTTGACGAGGAGCTGGAGAGATGGCTCAGTGGTTAAGAAAGAGCACTTACTCCTTCCCCAGAGGACCCAGATTTGATGAGCACCCATGGAAGGTAGCAGACAACTGACTATACCTGCAGATGGGTCCCCTATGCCTTCTTCTGCATGCATGGGCACCCACACACAAGTGACCTACACATACAGACATATACACACAAATTAAAAACAAAATCTTTCCCAAGAAGTTAACAGTGGGAGTAAGAACCTAAAGCAAGAATTGGTTAATGAATCATTGCCATGAATCATCTAAGACTCTCATGAATTTGCTTTTGCCAACCCAATCCAGGAGCCTTTGGCCCAGGACTAGGGTGAGGGCCAGAGGGCTGGAGCAGGGATGTTTGGGAAATGTGTGAGGTTATGAAGTATGGTCACATTTGTGGGGCTAAATATTACAGGTCTGTACATTTTGAAGTTCCAAATGACGCACACAAGCTGCCTAGTTAAGATGACAGAGAAGTGTACATAGTTACTTGCAAGTGTACTCATGTCATCAGACCTATTTTAGTTTTTTTCTCATTTTATTAGTTCTTTAAAATGTCATATAATGGATTTTGATCATAGTTACTCCTTCCCCAATTCTTGCCCAATTCATAGCCCCCTTCCTTACCCTCCCAACTGTGTAATTTTTTTTAAAGTCCTTCAAAAGCCTTGTGTGTTGGTTGTCCAAATATTCCTGGATGTATTGTTTTATGCTGAAGAATGATCGACTTACCAGGGACTACACTCTTACAGAAACTGTCCCTCCCTCTCCCAGTAGCCAGTAAATGCCAGTAGCTGCAGAGGTTTTGGTGGGACTGTGTGCCCAGAGCCCATGTCCTCACTGGACTTTGATCTGGTTTGGGCTAACAGAGATTCTGTACATTCTATGAGTTTGTATTTGCATTTCCCGTGGTCTCCAGAAGATAAAGTCTCCCTGTAGTCATCCTCTGTGTTGGGATCTTAGATTCTTTCTGGGCCCTTTTCTTGTGTTGTGACCCCTGAAGCTTGCGAGAGGGGTTGAAGTTTATGTGATCCATTTAGGGCTGAGCATTCTGTCACGGCTTGTTCTTTGTACCTTGGCTAATTGTGGGCCTCTGTAGTCACCACTATCTACTGAGAACACCACAGAATGCAACCACAGAATGAGTAGATCTTCCTGCAGGCAATACCGAAATTACACATCATATCCATAAAGATAATGTATAGGAGAGTCCTCATAGTGTTGTTTCATTTACATAAAGTGGGCCTCCAGGCAGAGGGCGTGGGTTCTGGAGAGTAATCCTGTTGCTTCTCAACTGAGTCTTCGTTATCTCTGTGTGCTTAGCTTCGTGAAAATTCATTGGCTTTCACATATAACATACACCTATGTTTAGATACAACACGTTATGAAACAATGTGCACTGTCTCGTGTTAGAATCACAGAAGCCAAAGCATCGATAGCCCTCTTTTGTCATGCAAAGGTGTGCTGAATTCAGGGAGCTACTCCAGGTAGATGCTGGAGAGAGTCTATGGCATGTCCCTGCAGTGCTCAAAGCTGGGGGAAGAGTGGTGTTTGGTTTCCTAGGACTCTGACAAGCCAAAGGGGAACGGTTGACACAGACAGTGTCCAGAGGATCTGTGCAGGTCACGCTGACCTCAGTGAAGCTATACCTCAGGCCATGAGAGCATGGATCACACCTAAATATCTCCTGGTGGTCTGTTCATGCTTGCCCCCTCCCCCAGTCTGTGAGGGCCCCATTCCTACTGAATCTCTGGCATCATTTCTAGCCTTGTTCTGAATCCTGAGTGGATGACTCCTCCTTCTAATTTCTCCCCTTCCTCTCCCCTTCCTTCTTATCAAGGCCACCCACTTTCACTGTGTTAGCAACAGGTCTTTGATGTTAGCCAGCTCATTAAATCACAGCGCCCACGGAGGACAGACCACAGCGGTCTACTCCATCTCCCCAGGGTTCCACAGTCTCTCCTGGCCTCTGTGCTCACATGCACAAAGATTTAAAAAAAAAAAAAAAAAAAAAACTCCTAAATATACAAACTACAAAGAAATAGAAAGGGAAGTCAGAACTTGGTGGTAGGGAGTAGTATAACCATGGACCCATCCTCCCAGAGAGCTTCCACTTAGTTCTACGGGATCCTTGTTATATGCCCACAGGGCTAAGGTCTGGAGCCCCATTTTGAGAACCATTCACTGTCTTAGTGCTTCCGGGGTCATGCCTGAACCGTTTCCATCCTCCACTGGGACTCCTCTTGCTGTATGTTTGCCTTTATCAAAATTTTTGGGTTGGCCAACAGGGTAGAGAGAGATACGAGTAGCCATGAAATATCCTTTCCTAAACTGTTAACGTCTGTTGCCTTTCTCTGCCTTGAATTCTGATATTAACTAAAGTACACACATTGCTTGCACCCTGTTCACACAGCAGCGACCCTGTTTGTCAGCCCCTGGTTAGCGTCAGACCACATATTTGCCATGTACCCAGCAGGCTGGACTGTCTGGATTGCTGAGCTCATTTCTGTTCTCGATGGCCTGAGTTAAAAACCCACAGAATCTTTTTCTGGTCTGTGGGTGGTTTGTTCATACCCACAACACCTCAAAAAAAGCAAACAAACAAACAACAACAACAACAAAACAAAGCTTGCCTCTTGTTCTTGTAAAACCGGAATGGTATTTTAAAAGTTCTTTGGCACTGACTTATCCCGTAAGTAGGCATTCCACGCCTGGTTTAAGCTGTGTGTTTCTCGATTTCTCAACCAACACGTCCCTCTGATTGGGTCTCAGGCCAGTGCCATCCAGAGGATGGAAATGCTGCCGCCTAATGTGGGTTGTGATCTGCCAGGGAGGTCTGCAAAAGCTGCCGGGTGAGCGCGGCACAGAGAAGGTTTGGACATACTGGAGGAACTGATTCTCCCTGGGAATTTCAAGAAAGCCACACATCGTCTTCCAGTTGTTAATATTGCCATAGCCCCATGCCTGACTCACTCTGAGGCATGACTAGAAAGTGATCTGCTCTTTAAATACACCACAAAACATTAACTCCATTCTGCATCTTGGATAGACCTTCACCAAGCCAAAAGTGAGAAGGGAAAAATAAAATAAAATAAAAGAATAAATTGCTGAGCTCTGCATTTCCAGATGCAATTTAATGACCACATAAGGACTTGGCAGAGTGTGCTGGCCTTGTGATCAGCAGCCAGAACATGACACTGTCAAGTTAATGTTCTTTTTGAAACCATTCTTTTATTATTCCTCAGCTTCTTTTAAGCTAGCCTGCAAAGCAGTGTGATTTATTTTGGCATTCCCGTTCATACACATCATCTCTCTGTGTTTCTCATCACCGCCTCTTTGCTGCCTTCCCCACATCCCCCTATCCCCTCTTGGTGATCTCCAAACTTCCCTCAATTAGTCCCCACTCCTGTCTTTGTGTCACATGCATTCACCACCCTCTGCTTTTCCTCCTTCCACACATTCCCTTAAGATCTCTTCCTCCCTCTCGGTAGGTCCTGTTCTACTTGTAGCACACACGCACACACACACACACACACACACACACACACACACACACACACACACACCTATCATGTATTATTTGTCAACTATTTATCATCTGTATATATTCAATTTACTAGGTATATGTATATATGTATTTTCACAGGTGAGAGATAACATCGTATTTCTTGGGCCGGCTTATTTTGCTTAACATTTTCGTTGTATCCATTTTCCTACAAATGTTGTGTTTTCACCTTTCTTCTCAGGTGAAGAAAACTCCATAGCATGCCTGTATATTTTCTTACCCATTCACCTGCTGAGAGGCAGTCTTCTATGTTCAAAGGATATTTCCCTCTAAAGATAATTATACATACAAGAGTATCACTTTGATAGTTACAACAATGTCATGTAAACTGAAAGAAATTAGTGCATGCCTACTATCCCACTGGCTTGAAAAATAATACAAATTCATTTCTGTCATGTCAGACTCACTGAAAAGAGCTTACATTGAATCAATTAGAGACTGGCTGTTTCTAACATAACTGGTAAAACTAAAAGAATTAATTTCTACCCTATGCATGAAGCAAATTTGTGTCAACCTATTACAACTCCCCATACCATAGTTAGGAGATAGTTCTCTCTCAAATAGGGTTGGTATCAACAGATTCCAGTCAGACCTTTTTGGTCCTTTCTCTGGGTTCTACCCAGCATCTCAGAGTGACAAATCATGGAATGTGTTCCAGGATTTTTCTTTTGGCCACCAACCAGCTCCCAAATCATGACACGGACACTTAGTATTAGTTTTGAATGCTTGGTTTAGCTTAGGTTTCTATCTGGCTAGCTCTTTTTCTCCAGCTTATATTATCTGTCTCTCTTTATCTGTCTTTTGCCTTGGCACTTTTTATCTTCCCTTACCTTTTTATTGTCTCTGTGTCTGGCTGGCTGGTGGCCACCTGGCTTCAGACCCCAGGTGTCTTCTCTCTTCTCTCATCCTTTCTTCTTTTCTTCTGTCTCTCATTTTGAGCCTAGATTCCTCCTCCTATTCATTCTTTCTGCCTGACAGCCCTGCCTATCTTTTCTCCTGCCTAGCTATTGGTTGTTTAGCTCTTCATTAGACCAGTCAGGTGCCTTAGGCAGGCAAGGTGAAACAGAGCAGTCCATCCTTTCATAATTAAAGGGATTCAGCATGAACAAAAGCAACACACCTCTGCACAGCTAAAGTAACATCCCACGGAATAACACATGGAACACAGCTTTGCCTACATAAAATAATATTCCGCAACAGGAATGTGTTTTATAAATCACTAACCACAGTGAAGAACATGGCAGGATCTTCAGAATGACACATTTCAACAGTGAAGTAATAGTCTGAGCCTTCTGAGTTCAGGGGTTGATCTAGCCTACAGATCTGAACAAGGAGTCAGCGCCTCTTTGCTGTGTTGATAGCACAAGAAAAAATGAGAATTCAGATTATCACTTCACCAACCCCAGGAAAACTTGTTCCATGAATGTCAGAAGCTGTTTTTGTGGGGCTGCAATCAGAACCAGCAGAACGGTCCCAAGTTCGTACCTGAGTGGGGGGTGTGTGGATGAGGGAAAGGCTAGCTATAGACGATAAAGAAAAGACAGACAGAATAAAGGTAAGGAGGGCAGATTAGTCAATATTGAAATGCCACTGGTTTATATTTCATCACTCTTATATACCTTAACCAAAAAGGGGAACATGGTGTCATGTAAGCAGAACAGACTTTTCTTCCTCACTATTCTAAGGGCTAAGGGTTCACACCTTTCCTCCAACTTCTTGTTCCCTACCTAGCCTTGAGGTCAGGAGTAGCCACACCTCAGATTCAGGCCTGTTGTTATTTAGAACAAAACAGCCAAACATCCTCCTGTAGCCACACCTTTGACCTTATGACTTGCTGAGGGCAGCTTTGAACTCTCTGCCCTTGTGCCAAGATGGAGTGCAGCCATCTTTATGGGCACCGACACAGGAACCAACTTAAAATAAAATGCCTGCTTAAAGTACAAATCTAGCTTTAAGTACCTTTCAAATGTTGAGGTTACCAGGCTCCTTGTCATGTCCACACTGGCTAATTTGTGTGTAGTATGTGAATGTTCATAAAGCACATATGTTTACATTCATTTGACACCTTTAACCTAGTCAGACGGGAGAAACACCAATATTTATATGGCTTTAAAAAGTGACTGGGGACTGGATGCAGGAAATTTTATTGGTGTTATTTAAGAAAGTTGGGCTGCCCAAGCCACACCCCCATCTGGGAGTCTGGAGATGAATCTCAAATGAGTTTAGGCAGGGACTCCCCAGCAGCCAAAGCCCCCAAAGCCTCTCTCTTTCACCTCTGGCTGGGGCTCATGGTCCAAAGCTTCTTACTCCTCGGAAGGTAGGATTATGAGGCCCCTGAATCCTATTGCTGTGCCTAAATTCATGTCATTCTAGGACAAAGACATGAGCTAGACAAAGTGGTTTTTGAGGGTGATGCCAGGCCCAGCATCAAAGGAGTAGTTGATATTTCTGTTGATTATAAAGTAGCCCAGGATGCCTTTCAGGGGGCCCTGGTGCCTTCTTGATGCCATTGAACTTGGCAGCTTTTTCTAGGCAGTAGGTCACATTATAGGCAGGAACACAGACTACCATGCCAACAAATTCCCCTTTCGGCTCTGGGATGATCTTGCCCACATCCATTCTTATTAGTGGCTCCACAGCTATCTTGCCACAGTTTCCCAGATGGCCCATTGTGGGTCTTCTGGGTGGCAATAATATCATGGACCATAGTCATAAATCCCTCCAGGATGCCAATTTGTTACAGATGAGTTTGGCTAAGGGGGGATCAGTTGGAGGTTCAGGAGGCATTGCTAATGTAAGACCCCAGAGAGCGTGGTCCCTTGAGCTCCCACTCAGGAAAGGCGCCCCCCCATCACTCACGAGAAGTGGTCTTGATGCAAAGCATGAGGTCCTTTATATTACAAGTGCACTGGGGTCCACAGCCATACGCCACGCAGGGGTAGAGGGCTGAGGACCCTGGGTACAGAATTGAGACAGCTTTTATAGGGTTACAACAAAGCCCACGCATTGTAAACCAATCATCTCATAGCATCCAGTGCGGACCAATTCATTTAAACTATCCAAGCCTGTGCTTAGCCCAGCAAGTCTGCTTTTGCACGGGCTTCTGGGTGGGGTGACAAGGCTCATTTCCTGTGTTCACTCATTCACAGGTGACCTTCAGCCTGGGATTTAGGCTCCCAGCTTCCTGTGGTCAGTGGAGAGTTAGGCTAAATTTTTCCATCCTTACACTAACAATATTGAGTGAGTTGCCATACTCCTCATGGTACAGGACTGTCATAGACACGTGGCCCTCAGCAGAAGGGGCTAAGATGATGATCCTTTGTGCTTCACCTCTCAAATGGACCCTAGCCTTCTCTAGGGCAGTGGAAACACTGGTAGATCCCAGAACATGCTCTTCCCCAACTGACTGCACACACCATTTAATACCATCAAGTTCTCGCTCCTAGAAGACGGAGGTGCTCTTCCCTGATTTTATGTCTTCTGTTCCCAGTGTTGGCTGTATTTGAGGTCAACGAAGGGGTCACTAATGGCAACAATATCTACTTTGTCCGAGTTCAAAGCTGCCATGTGACCATTACCCAGTATGTCCAAACCTGTTCACTCTGATTTTTACCAGCATGTCTTGTAGATGAGGCTGGCATTTCAGGAGAAGATACAGTTGTCTATGATAATGGGGAGAGAAAAAAAAAATGTGGGTTAAATGAGTAATTGAAGTTCAAACAGCTAGGAAGCCACTCAGAGTCTGGGGTTGTGAATTGACTGCCTCTACCTGCCTGTGGAACAGGTAGTTGAGGAACAATAAAGGGATAGCAATATCATATGCATTTCATATTCTATTGTGTCAACTTCCATAAAAGTGTGTTTGTTTGTTTGAATATATCAAACTGTGAGTACATCCCCACTCTGGAAGTCCAAGCAGGGTGAAAAAGATAAAACGGTGGGCCTGCATTTGAAATGTCTTGTAATCTTGGGCCTTTTATTGGCTTACGACAAACAAAACAAATCACATATTTAGGTGGGGAACAGGTTTTCATCAACTCTTGTCCTTTGATGAACATGTAATTCTTGAAATCGGCCACTAGATGGTAGTCTTTAGTTAGCATTGTCGCAGCTGCTTCTTAGCTTTGATTCTAACTGAAAATATTTTGTGTGTGCTCAAAGCTGTTTCTTCAAACACATGAGGCATGGCGTAAGGACTCCATGTGGACTGGAAGTCCTCTTTTACATTTCAGATATACTTCCTCCTCCTCTTCCCTCTTCCTAGATCTTGCTCACAGATACTGTGTATTGAACAAATTCATTTTTCTCCTCCGTAGCCCTAAGCGATGACTCTTTGAGAACTTCCTTTTCCCACAGGATTGACGTCTGTACTTACAAGGGTCAAAAAGATGTAGTGTAAGCATAGTGTTCCTAGGAAGAACGGGGACAATGTGCTTAGGGGTCTGCTGCCAACTTTGAGACCGGCGAGGAACTAGTATCCGCAAGTAATTCCCAGAGTTCCATCTTGCTCCGCCATCCAAATCATTGAAAACAGTAGCAGAGTTGCCTGGCACCAATGTCACTTTGCCAAATGCATGTACAGCTCCTCTGGACACTCCAACAAATGTCTTTTCTCTGATGTGCTGAACCCTTCTGATTGTGCTAGCAAGAACAAAACCAACCAACATCAACTAATTCACGCAGGCTGTTTGCGCACCGTGTCCCGAAGGCTCTCTCTGTTTGCCATGAGTCACCCAATTAACGTCACCCACAATTATTTCCTCTTCACTTTCCCTCCCCTCTGACTGTTGATTCTCCCAATACCACCAATTTCCCTAACTAATTCGTTTTAATAACCAAACCAGCATTTCAGGTTCTCCTACTTCACACACCCAATAAAAAAAATGAGATGCCCTTCTCGATTTTATTCAGTACGGAAATTCCTTTGACATATTCTCAGAATTCTTCCTGTTCACTTTTACCATCTGTCCATATTTCCCTAACGTTCTCTTACTGTTGAACGTTCTCTGACTGTTGTATTTATATATGGACACTAATAAAATCATTTCTAGCAATTCTGCAATTGATAGCTCTGCAGACTGAAACACTGCAGACTTCCTGGTGATCTGCCCCTCCTGGTGGCGGGACGGGTGGCGGGAGGCCATGGTTACTTGAGGGTAAACATGACCTGTTGGTCGTGAAGCAACAACAGGAAGCTGGATTTCTGGCTGCTACCACATTAAACTTAGTTGAGGTTTTTATTGTTTGTGGGACACGGAAATTTTATTTCCTGAAGTCCAGTAGCAATTGGCAAAGATCCGGGCTCCGCTCACTGTGAAAAGACCCATGACAGCTCCACAGCTCCTGGGAACTCCCCGAGACTGAGCTCCCTCCAGACCACCTAAGGCCCCAGTCGGTTTAGGCAAGATTAGTTCAACTTCAGTTATTCCATGGTCTCTGCCTGTGTCAGTCTGTTCCTCACCACAGAATCCAAAGGTGGATTCAATGCCTCCCTCGAGTCTCCCAGCCACCCACCAGGCTCCTTTGTTGCCCCCTCCCCCACAAAGCCTTGTTTGGATTGTAGGTGGCATTTACGTGTTATCAGGCTCACTGATGGTCTGAGGAAAGGCAAGCTGGCTTTATTCACCAGTATTGTGCAACGGAATGTTATTTAGACACCCATGCTCCTTACAAGCAGCCTAGCATCCTTATCTGCAGTGAGTTGCTGGCCTGCTTGGTCTTTTTTTTTATCATTCCAGCACTATTATATCTCTCCAACTCCTGTACTGCTCTCTCTCTCTCTCTCTCTCTCTCTCTATATATATATATATATATATGTATGTGTGTGTGTGTGTGTGTGTGTGTGTGTGTGTGTTTTATTATATATCATATGTCTTGATATATATATATACATATATATCATACACATTTTATGACATAGAGCATATGTATTTTATGACATATATCATATATGTGTGTGTGTGTGTGTGTGTGTATAAAATTTTTTGAGACAGGGTTTCACTGTGTAGCCCTATCTATTTTAAATCTTTCTCTGTAGACCAGTCTGGCCTCAAACCTACAGAGATCCACGTGCCTCTGCCTCCCAATTTCTGGGATTAAAGGTGCAACCCATTCTCACTTAATGGTTTTGTACTCTGTCTATCACTGTGCTAAAGGCCAGTCACATTTTGGCTGGGAAACCCGCACAGATACTGAAAACAACACCCAGCCTTTGATTAAGCAGTGCCCCGGCCTTCATAAAAGATGCTTTGGGATATGGCTTTTCTTGCACAGAGTTGAGATGCCCAAATTGAATTTTTCAGTTTGGCTCTTGTTTCAATAGAAAATTCCATGCAAACATTGTTAACATTCATTCACCATTTAACAAGTAATAACTGAACATCTAATTATGAAAAGAAATGCCTTTTCTCTTCTGTTTACCACAAGCCATGAAAAGCCCTGTGTGACTGTGTATAGTTTTGGGCTCTAATAATACCTATGAAGGAAGAGTGTGCACCGATTTGAGAGTCTGTTACAAGAAAAAAAATCTTAGCCAGCACGGGATGCCACACACTGGGTGGTCCCAGTAGCATACACGCGTTTTTCTCTTGGTCCTAGGGCTGGCCAGGACTCCCAGCAGACAAGTTCTCATGAGAGCGGGATCTCTGCATCATGAGCAATCTTGTCTCTGGATGCTTCATAAGACGTATGGTCTCTAAAGTCAAGGAGCAATCTTCAAGTATTCACAAGGCAAACTCCTATTGCTAAAAGGCCCATAGGGGGCCCACGATGTCTGCCGCACGGGTGTTTTAGTGGTTTCAGTAAAGCAAGATCCATTCTGGGGACATGTCGTTGTCTTTTAAAGGCCTGCTCCCTAACTTGTTCCTGCATCTGCTTTAGTGCACAGCCAGCTCATCGGGGCGTCGCCTTCACTTAGAGCATGCAGTTTCTTTGTTTTCTCATCTTAGGTGCCTACTCCTCACAACCAATGGGACCCCGCCCCCTGCACCCACTTCCCTGCACAGAGTACCATGACTCTCCAGCAACTTCACCGCTCTGAACTTAGTTGATTTCCCCTGAATTCCCTATGTACCAAATTGTAGCTCTCCCTCATCTAGTCTATACAACAGCTCAGGCAATGGGAGGTGATGGGAGATGTCACTCTGTAAATATGTTTCTCATACTGGTTAATGAATAAAGCACTGTTGGCCAATAGGAAAGCAAGATAGGCGGGGCTAGGAAACTAGGAGGAAGAGTAGTTGGGAGGAGTCAAGATGGAGAGCCCAGAGAGGTAGGTTGCCAGCCGCTCTGGCCAGTAAGATGAGCCACGTAAAAATACTTAAAATAGTAAAAATGGGTTAATCATTAAGACAGAGATACCCAATAAGTAATCAAAAACTGGCCAACAACATTGTATCAAATACAGAGTCTCGGTGTGTTAATTGGGGGCTGGCATGGCAGCGGAACCAGACCGGCAGCCGGCAGGGAAAAACCTACTCGTAACAGGGAGGCATCACTATCCTGAAAGTCATCTTTACAAACCAAAGTCAAGAGTGCAAAACTGACCTTATATAAATGTGCTTTGGTGTGATGACATGGTCCGAAGCAGACAGCCTTACCTTGGAACATGTCAGAATCCAAGAATAACTGTGCTCATGAAGTCTTTGGTGCTCTTCTGGGCGTGGATAACTGGATGGCTTGGAGAGGCATCTGTGAGATTGAGTTTGATGTTTACGTGTGTGATGCTATTTTGCTTTCAGTAAGCTGAAAAGATATAGCGTAAGAGAGAGAAAAAGAACATGGCATGAACATAAACAGAATGTGTCATGTTAAAGGAATACACAACCCCACATTTTAAGCATTATTAATTTATTTATTTTATTAATTTATTTATTTTTTGTTTGTTTGTTTGATTTTGAGTTGAAACTGCTCTCTGCCCTAGCTGTCATCGTGATGGGTGAGCTTTAGCCTGGCGGTTCAGTCCATCTCTCCACCCACCCACTCCTGTGGTAGGGGTCTTGGGGATCAGTACACAGCAGCTGCTTGCTGAAGGTCAAGTCCCTGATAAACAGCAGAGCTGGGAGTCCAGCCGGCACGGCCTCGTCCCTGTGCCTGGCTTCTTAACGCTATATTGCACAATTAGTAGATTCCTGTTTATTTTCCCAGTCATAAACCCTGCTTACATGTCCATAAATGGTAACTTGGTTTTTTCCCCCTTCTCTGGACTGTAAACTTGTATAATTGAATTTTTATGGACTTTTGCACTGTGGGTGATATTTGTAATGGATTAATTTTTCAAAATTATGATGTTCAATGAATCCTGTAATCTAGCCATACCTCACAAGAAACCGGAGACCTCCCAGTTGGCCTCTCTTTCGACTAAAATGTTGTTTGCCGAATGTATGATGCATTTTCTAGATCTGTGCTAGCAAAGCACCACACACAGGCGGCTTGGAACACAGGAGGGTTGCCTTGAAGTTCCAGCTACCGGATCAAGTTCAAAGTCAAGTTCTCTAGTTGATCCTCCTGAGAGCAGAAGGGATGAAAGCTCATTTGGAGATAGCTAGCTTCCCAAATACCAGCCCCTATGTGCTGCTACAGCTCTAAATTCCCCCTTTTTAATCAAAACACTCTCCATATTGAGCAAGGCTCACACCGTTACCTTACTCGAACTTGATTACTTCCTTAAGTATTCTTTTTTCCAATAGACAAAGGCATGGCGGCTCTGTGAGGCACTCACAGAGGCCAGTGCGAGTCACTCCAAATTACACTGGGACACTAAGTCCACAGCAGGGAACTGAGGCAGAGCTGGGCAAGACTCAGACCTTTGTGGCAGGAGGCTGATGGAAGCCTCACTTCTGCCAGTGGTGAGCTGGACCAGCAGCCCGCCTCTCTGAGGCATCCTAAGAAACACAGTCGTTCTGTGGAAATGGAACTTACACCTCCCTTTTTGTAGAGTCTCTCACTGAAGTAAGCCCAAGTCTTCACAAAAAGGTGGGTTCATTTTGCCAACTTCTCTACATCCGTCACACTGTAAATGTTTACCTCTTTAGAAGGACTAGTTGATGGGGCACCAGCGAAAAGGCACACTCAGTGTCCTTCCTCTTCCCTCGGCCTTGAGATGTCTGTCCTACACCCACTAAGACAAGCCTATCGTCCTCACATATGGAGACCCTTGTATCCCTGGTACCCAGAGAGACTGACAGCTGTCTGTCCAGGGGGAGCTGCTTGGGGGACTGCAGGTGACTCAGCAGTTGTTGACTGGCCTACCTTGGAGGCCATAACTTCTCTGGCACCTGTCAACTGCAAAGATCCCTGGGAAAGAACGTGGCAAGGCCTTATGCTATCCATCTGCTTTCACAGTGCCTTTACCATGGGCATCCTGGGGGTACACTGGAGGAACTGTGTCTCCCAGGTTACTCAGAAGCCTGTGGGGTGGGGGTGGAGGTAGGGGCAGGTCCCAGGGAGTAGCAGGAGATGGCCAGCTCTGTGCCCAAGTATAGACCGCCTTTTAGTCATTAAGCACTCAGTTGCAGGTGGTAAGAATGGTGTTTCTCTTGACCTATTTGCCTGGTATTTTAACTCCTCTTTGTATTTTTCCATGGAGAGAGTTACCTGGAAGAGTTAAAATGCCATCTTGGGCTGGGGCTGTAGTTCATTCGTAAAGTCCTTGCCTAATGTGTATAAACTCCAGTATCACAAAAAATAAAATAAAATAATAAAATATAAAATGGTATCTTTAACACATTTTATCACAATTAATTATCAATGCACCTTTTGTGTGTGGGGTGGGTATGTGTGGATGAGTGTATGTGTAACCACTTGCACACGTGTGGAGGGCACAAGTCAAAAGTTTCCTTTATTACTTTTTCTTTTTCTTTTTTTTAATTGAGGCAGCAGGATTTCTCACCAAACACAGAGCTCATGGATTAAGCTAGGCTGGCTGGCCAGCAAGCCTCAAGCATCCCAGAGCTCATCGATTCAGCTGGGCTGACTGGTAAGCAAGCCTTAGGGATCTGGGTCTCTGCCTTTGCCTGGGAGGACAGGAGGACATGCCATGCTCAGATTTGATGTGGGCTCTGGGAATGCACTCATGCCTCTGCCAACAAGGCAGGAGCTCTACCGATTGAGCCAGCCCTCCAAGGAGATCTGTTTTAAATGCCGTAGGAATGTTTTGCTTTACTATATGATTTCCTTGAGGGTTTCACAGGGAAGTATGTTGCTTTGAAGCACAAATTTTTCAAAAATCAGAAAGGGCAAGAAGAGTGGTGAACAGTGCAAACAGTGAAAAATGACATCATTGCTGCGGACATTTGTAGGTCAGTGGAACATAAGCCCTGAGGGGAAAACAGAAACTGGGCTGTGTGAACAGGGAGGAAGTCAGACAGGCAGGGGGGCAGGGAGGCAAGGGGATAGCAGGCAGGAGACAGGATTTTGGGGAAGGGGAACAGGGGGCAGAGAGCAAGGGGCAGGGGATGGGGATAAGGGTAGGAGGCAGGAGCAAAGGAGCGAGGAGCGAGGTAGGAAGGCAGTGGGCAGGAGGCAGGGTTAGAGAGCAGGGAGCAGGGTTAGGGGTCAGGGGGACTGCTTTCCACTGGTTTCAGGAAGCAGGGGGTGTTTCACACTTACTTGTTCAAAATAGAGGATGGTGTCCTAGTGACATGGTTGTACTTTTGTCTCGGCTTACGGAATGTCTAGGAGAAATACATCTACATACATTCACACATTTTCCACCTACAGCTTTTTTTTCCCCCTCTCCATGTGACTCGTTCCCTTTCTTCCTGGGATTATTCTTCCAGGAACAACAACAACAGAAAAGAACAACCTTGAAAATGAAGAGGAAGCCAAGTACAGGGCTTAAAGAGACTCCTCTGAGATAGTTAGCTGTGTGTGTGTGTGTGTGTGCGTGTGTGTGTGTGTGCGCGCGCGCGCGCGCGCCTATCTGTATGTGTGTATACATCTATCATCAGGAACTGTGGAGCATCCCACACTGGCAGAGTTCCACCCTAAGTTCCATGGCCTCCTGCCGGGCACACAGCTATTTGTGTTCTGATATTCATGATGGTCCCCAGGGACAGGGATTAGATCAGTCACACCTGTAAAGTAACAGTTCACTGTTCTCTGCCACCACATCTTAGCCTTTGAACCCTTATGAAAAAGAGAGAGACCTTATTTAAAGTATCCGTGTTTCATACTTGCTAAGCAGAGAGATATTAATCAGAAGACAGACACCCCATCTGACGAATAGGTCCTGTGATTAATCATAGGACTGGAACTTTCCTTGGCCACTAAAAAGTATTTGGAATGCATTTTTGAAGACCATTCCTTCCTTTTAGGTGATGAGCCATCATTAATGAATCTTTACTCCTTAAATGGCCAGATGTCCATGCTCAGCCGTGCCAGCCTCTGACCTAAGTCGATTCGATTAAGAATATATTTAAGTTATTTCTGTCACACATTTGTAATTGCTGGTGAGAGCTGAGATGCTAAGGATTAAGTTTTTCCCTAATAACTCCAACACCTGGTCATACCGAGGAGATGTTGAAGGATAATTTTTGATTTGTATAAAGATTTTCATAACCTAAACATTACCATCAAGCAAGCATGAACATAAATCATAAAGGCCAGTCACATCTATCTGGGGATTTGACACCCATGTCAGCATCTTATCATTTACTCTGACAGAGTTTTTAATATTGATATCTGGGTTTGGAATAGGACTCACGCAGGGGTTCCTGAATCAGTCTGTCTCTGAGTTCATCACTTCCATAGAACTCTCTACATCTGAAGGTTGACCAGTAAGCCTAAGAAACCTGAATCTGTGGTCAGTACTTCCCATACACCTGGCTGCTACCTAGTGCCTGCTTGTGTGCTTGTGTGCTACCACTGTGTTTCATCACCAGCATCACTCTTTCCTGGAAAACCAGCAGCTTCCTATCTTCCACAGCTCTGCAAATGTAATTGCTCTTCTTTCTGCTTGGGAGCCTGCATAAAGCCAACTCCTTTACCTAGGCCCAAGTCCAAGTTCAGTCGATCAGTACATGCCCAGTTCCTTCACACTGGCTCCTTAGGCCTCTGCTACCCTCAGCCAGAGATACATCATTGCCTGTCAGCCATGCTTCAGTCTGGTGCATACACCCTTCTGAGACAGCATCTCACAGTAGACTCGTCCACATGCTTGCTCAGTTCCCACCTGCTTTTATTGCTCAGTCTTCTCATCCTGCACTGTACCAATCCATGTGTCAAGTAGACTTTCTGTTCATAGGCCCCAAGTACATCACACATACTGCTCATCCTTTCTTAGAATATGTCTGCTAGTTAGGCTTCTGCTTTCTTTCACTCTATGCTATTTCTTCAGAATATGGAAGCACAACACATGGCCTTAGATTTTCTAGTGCACACTAAATGTGTGCAATGGGTTTCACTATGACCTTTACATATACGTATATAATTTATTTTTATTATATTGGCTCTGTTACAGTTGCTCATCCCCCACCCCACCCCCCACATACTCCTGTTAGCCCTTCTCTTCTATACTATTTCTCATAATATCACAAAACACTTGGCCAGTGTTTCAAATAGCAGGAGTTATAATTAATAAAAATAAACTGATTTTATTTTATTTTATCCTGGATTTTGGAGGCAGGGTCACACTATATAGCCCAGGCTTCTGAAAACTTTCGTTTCTCTAATCAGCAATGTGAGACAGCTCTCATCTATTTTTGTGGCTTCTGACTTCTCAGGTAACATTTCTGAATCCCAGTTGCCATGTCAGTTACTGGGAATATTAGTCACCAGCCTGCTGTCCATCCTTCACCAACCCTCACAGATTTTCTGTCCCCTTTCTTCCCTGGTACAATCTTTTGTGACCTCACCAGTATGTGTGAGCAAGATTTCATATATTTAGATGTTGTGTCTTGAAACTACATGTCATACCTTGTATAAACTACTGTGTGGAAATATTTTGGATACAGAGTTCTATCTCTGTGTACCCCATATCCAGGACATTTTTTCCATAGGGCTATCTGATCTATCTGCACACTGTATGGGAAGTAGACACACTCCTTTATATTAGTCTGCTTTCCATTGTAAGATAATATAGTGGATAAATTATAAAGAAAGGGATTTATTTTGGCTCAAGTTTATGGTTCAAGGGCAAGGAATACTGACTATTCAGCAATAGTCTCCTTGTGGTCAGGGTACCAAGGTGTCCAGGACAGTAAGACAAGAGTGAACATCTGTATGAATGCTATTCTAGACTCTCACATTATTTCTAAATCTACCAGTACTTAGTCATAGGCATTCTGCCCTAATGACCTTATCCATCCCTAATCATGGCCACACTGAACCCTTGGAGCACACTCAAACCATATCCAAATAGTACCATTCCTGATTTGTGGGACGGGAATCGGAGCATCTGAGGTTGAAGTCTTAAGTGGGTTGCCTTAGGTTCTCTAAAGGGCAAGTGGCAGGAGTAGGGATTGAAGTTGGGGCATATGATTCTCAGTCCAGGGTGGATGAGTCCTGATGCTTTAAGGGGTAGGATTTACTTTTTGTTTATTTTAGAATATTAAATTTTGTAACTTTTCAGGACCAACCTATGACTGAGTGCAATTGAGAATGGGATTCTAGAAATTATCATTGGGATAAGTAGAGTGAATACTGCAGACAATGTTAATAACATAAAAGACTATTTTGAGATATAACTGCATACTGATGAGGAGGAACCTTGTGGCTGGCCTTGCCACCAGGTACTCTGCTTCTATGAAGCATAGATAGCAGTGCAATGTCTGCATCCTGAAACGTAGGATCCAGAGATTAAAGGAAACATTCAATGCCATCTGATGGGAGGAGCCAGAGTCCTCCCTACAGGTTGTCTAAGGTGGCTTTGTGCTACTCTGAACTCCCTTCCCACTATTACATCCATGCATTTTAGCCTTTGGCTGAGACCAAGTAGAGTGTTTGTTTGCTCTTGCGGCTTTTAATAATTGATGTGTTCTCTTTCCAAGGACAACGCATTTAGACTGTGTGTGCATTGCAAAGAACTAAGCTCAATTTACCAGAGACTTTTAAAATGAGAGGTGTACTTGAATTCTCTTGGACGCTATTCTTTTGACATTGTTTCACCAGAATGCCACAGTGGGCCATTCTTTGATATACAGGATGAAGTGCCCCGTGTCTGAGTTTGCACTCCAGGATCCTTCCTTTTCAGGGAGAATTGAGAATGCATACTTGCTGTTCCCTCCCCCATACCATTCTTGGGTAGCCTGGAAGAACCATATTTGCATGCCATGAAAATAAAATTAACAGAGGAAATGGCAGTTACACTTGCATGACTGGTGTTAACATGAAGGACAGGCTTTCATGCTATGTGACGAGTTTCCCTACCAGCTTCTTTAGATTCATAATGTGAATTTCACATTAGGATTAGTTAAAAGACAAATACAGACAGTAAAAGGACAGGAGGATTCTCAGTGGGGGGAACACAACCAAGGACAAAGAGAGGAAGAGGAAAGAGAAAAAGTAAGTAAGGTCAGTGGCTCCGTTGGTTCTGAGGTGACTGAGCTGCTCTTGGTTGGACAGCCTTAGTCACACATCCTGTTATTCTCTATGGGCACCAGAGTATGTTTCACCACCCTTTGAAATTTCCATACACACTGCAATAATTTTGCAGCAATCTTTCTTGACTAGGAAATGGCTTACCCTTAATTCTTTTCAATCTTTGAGGTTATTTTCTTTTTCAAGGTTTCATTTTTCACACATAATGCTGAAGACTTGGAAATGAATAAAATTGCACATTTGGTCTTTAGTATTCTCATGGTAAAATTAACTTTGGGCCACTCACTAAAAATGGGAAAAAAAAATAGTGAATGTTTTTTCCCCAAACCGAAATGTGACATTTCTAAATGTTCCCATCATTATTTTGTTGTATTTAAAAGTGCATATTAATAAGCCTTTGTTTTCCAGGGCTGTGTTTTATGCATTGCGGGCTTGGTGATAAAATAACTTAATGCCCCTTGTAAGTTGCTGTGTCTTTGTCATTGAAAAACATTGAGTTTTTCCGGGTCTCTCAACCTCGGCAGGGCTTCATGTATCTCTGTCACTGGTCTGGAGTAAACAGGCAGGAATGGTGTCACTTCCTCTCCCTGCTTTTCCTCCCTCCAGGGTTACTCTGAGCAAAGAGCACTTCCGGCAGCTTCATTTCAACTGGCCGTACTGCCTGGATGTCACAATAGCTCAGGGCACACAATTATTTATGAGCGCTTTCAGCTCTGGATATACAGATCCCAGAGCACCGCAGTGGATTCTTCCTGAAGCTGAGCCTGGATACGATTCCATCCCTAGAACACTGGTCCCAAAGTCCTGTTTTGCAAGAGGTAGCCACTAAATAGGAAGACTTTCACAGACTGAGGAGGGCTAATGAAATTAAATTATCCTAGAGTAAAATGACACATATAGGGATAGGATTTTTCACTCACATTGAAAATGGATTTACACCTGCATAGGAGTTAAAATATAATGACTAATTAAATGCATTGTATGACTTTAGGGAAACCAAGAAAATTGCAACAATTTCAAGTAATATTATTTCTCATCTAGAAGAAGCAGAAGGGCTTGACTCTTAGTACTATAAGAAACCCGGACTCTGCGTTGCACACCGTTTAAGCAGTGGAGTGCAGAATTCGCTCTGACCTCATGATTCGATAGTTTCCCCCTAACACAGAACAACCTGCCATGTACATGTGGCCAGGCAGCTGGGTCCACCATGGATGGGGTGGCTCAGGTGGCCACCAGCCTTCATGAGCCCATCACTCTTGCTTCTTTGTGCTGCCCACCATTGGCTCTCCTTTCTGTGCACAAGATTTCTGCCCGTTTTCCTCCTGGGAATGATCTCTGCGACATGAAACAAATTCCATTCTCACCCCAGTGGATTCGACTGTTGGTGAGCACTCTGTCTGGTGTCCTGTCTCCCACCAACACCTCTATTCCCATCAAGAAAACTGTTATCTCAATCAGGCGAATCCTGAATTCGGAGCACAGGGACAGTCTCCCATGAAACAGGAAGTCTGGTTTTTAGAAGTTATATACAAACACATATATATGTATATGGAATATGTATGTATACATGTGTTATGTACGTATTATTGCAACATATTGCATTCACACAGATATATGCTGTATTTTAGATTTTATCTTTTTCATTTTCTCCTTATAAAACTCATCTTATTACCTGTAATAAGGTATTCTAATAAGTGGACTTTCTAACCCTACTGCTCTTTTACCTTTATAATAATTTGTTAAGAGTGAACATTGACCCTACATCTCCAGCTCTAAGTGACAGAGCATTCAACTTAGACTGTGATAGCTTAAGCTCCATTAGCTTCTCCCACACTGCCGAATAGTTCCTGTCACTGCCCATCCGAGTCTTTCTGGGAGCCCCCAAGGACAGCTCAAAGTGGCAAGTTCAGCTAGGGACTTTTTTTGCTCTTCCTCCAGACTGAACAGCTAGCGGATTCCCTAAGGGTTAGTAGGTCATGGTGTTACCCAGACACTACCCATCCCCCACCTACACTGTACTTCCACTGTGTATCTGCCCCAGTTAGCAAAGCATGTCTCCTTTTCTCCCTGGACCTGTGCTGGCTTTTAGCCAATGTCTCTTTTACTTTAAGCTCTGTGTTCTCCCCATGTCCCCCAGGGTCATCCTGGGAATGTGTCCACAGCACAGCTGCTGCAGTCTATGAAGGATGGCTGGTCTCTGGAGACAGCTAAGGCTTTGTTACTGGCCTAAGCTCCTTGTGCCTTGCTCATTCTTCTGCACAAGGAGTGTTTTCCAGAAAGAAACACTACCCTGAAAATGGCCAGTCACCAGACGTTTTCAAAGCCTGTCCTTCAAACATTCTGTCATGGATGGTCTTTTCTTTCTCATTAAAGAACGAAGCATGTTTAAAGCATTGCCTTAAAATGCTCAAGTCCTTCTTAAAGGTCTCCCACTGCCCTGGTTTTTCTGTTGCTGCACGCACAGTGTTTTCTATGTAGCTGGTTGTTACCGTGCTAGTTATACAGTGATATTGTTATGCATTTAAGTCTGCACATATTTCTTTCAGGACTCATGATTTATTTCATATCCTAATTCAATCTTTGAGGCTCATTCCAAGCTTTGGGTTTTATTAGATGTGTTCTGAAGGCAAAGCTAATATTTTTAACCATTAATGAGAGCTGCCTGCTGTCATACACAGCTTTTAATATCTGTCAGGATCGTATCTATAGTCCTTTAATGAGAAGTTTGCATAAAGGGGGTTGAGCAAATTTAAGGCATGGGGTAAAATTGGACTTGTAATTCATATGCCACTGGATATGAATTTATACCGCTAACTGATATATTTCTTTCTTATCACTTCAAAACTGTCGTTTAAAATGGATTATATAAAATTAATCACATACTTTAAAGAACCCCTAGGTTTAATCTAATTGAATGACCTAGATAGATCCATTAATCCATCCACTTGTCCATTTCCATATAAATCCTTTATCATTTCATTCGGTATATTATAAAAATAAAATAAACATCAAGTACCAAAAGATAACTCACAAACCCACCCTTGTGATATGAATGACAAACGAATTAGTCCTGTGATTAAGAGATAAATAAAAGAATCAGTCCTGTGATTAAGAGGTAAATAGTTCCCAGTGAGAGTGATGTTAACGCATCACTATCTTAAGAATGCATAAAAAATTGAGCAGAGACACGGATGACTGAGGGGAAGCTGTGACTGTCTTCAAAAGGCCTGACTCACTGGGGACAGGGTTTCTTCAGCTATAGTGTACACGTGCACACAGTTTGGTCTGGTAGCCTAGAATAAAATTATGTAGATGTGAGTCTGGTAATGATTGCTGTGGCATAAGAAGCATAAAAAAAAATGTGTATGTTACCCACCATGAAAACAACGGGTAAAAACCAAGTCTACTCAAGTAGGGGTGGTATGTTTCAAAAAGACACCTTTGATATGATCATGAAACTTACTCTGTAGACCAGACTGGCCTTGAACCCAGAGCCTGCCTCTGTCTCCCAAGTACAGGGATAAAAGGCTCGAGCTGCCACCACCCTCGTGTTAGAAAAAGGATTTTTAAGCCAGAAGCATGAGAGAACACTCTTGTGTGTGATGGATGACTTTATTACTGAAGTATATTAACAGTTCATCTTAACTTGTCCAATTTTTTAAAAAATCAGTAAGTTGGGCTGGAGAGATGGCTCAGCAGTTAAAGGCTAGGCTCCCAACCAAAAATATAAAAATCAGTAAGTTTGATTATACTTCTGCTCATATGGATAAGCAGAAGAGAATGTTGGGAAAGGCAATGAGTACCTCTTTCTTTGGGTTCTGTCTGCCTCTTGGAAGACCGTGATCAAGGCAAGCCACCCTCTCCCAAGCCTGCGTTTCACCGTGTGTCAAGGGGATGCCTCAGGCTTCCGTCCACTCGTAGGCCAGTTGTGAGTCACGGTCTGAACATGAGGAAGTGTTCATTTACTTTTTCATAGTTGAGGCCATGAGACTTTTTTTCCTTCTGTTGTTGTTATCGAAAGCACCTAAAATGCCGGTGGAGAAGGTGATTTTTCTGCCACAGGCAGGGAGCAGCCCAATGCCAAGTGCTCCCTCACCGTTCTGACAGCCTCGGAAGCTGAGGTCTCACAGTGGCCTGGAGCACACAGGCTTCATCCTTGATGGAGATTAGCTCTGTTAATTAGCTGTTTCGGGGTTCTTAAAGCCCGTGGCTTTGGAAACACTTGTTAACCCACAGAGGGAGGAGACGAGCTGGAAGCAATTGGACTCAAGCCTGAATTTATTACAACCCATGTCAGTAACACCTGATCTTTCCAGATCCGTGTTGAGGATCTGTTGAAAATTACAGTTGACTTAAGTTG
Organism: Cricetiscus sungorus; assembly: GCA_030556225.1. NCBI lineage: Eukaryota > Metazoa > Chordata > Mammalia > Rodentia > Cricetidae > Cricetiscus > Cricetiscus sungorus. The sequence goes on along the minus strand of JANBXA010000411.1, from coordinate 3,406,712 downwards.
TTCTCAGTGACGCACCGGGAGATTGCAATTCAAGGCTTCTTGAAGCCACAGAAACAGGAGAGCAACAGAAAAGAGCCGATTCGTGGGACTTTGTGGACACGCATGTGCCATTTTCCAGAGGCTAGGAAATAAATGGTAGGGGAGGAGGGGAGAGGAGCCAGCTGACGTACAAAGGTCACGCAGGGCACCCAGGAGTCTGCATTTCTGTCCTAATGAAACTGAGAGCTACCCCACACACACACACACACACATAACACTGCCATCAGTGCACAAAGCTGGCATTTAACACACTCATAATTCTCCTGAGTGTAATTCTCGTGACATAACCTGACCAACCACATAAAACCTAATGGAGAAAACAACCGTTGTCATTGGCAACAGACGCAGCAATTGCATCACAAGCAAACCACATACTTTCTGCCACAGGGAAGAAGGTTGGAGTACTGCAGAAGTGAGACAGTGTCCTTCAGCTGCTAATGGGATTAAAATACCTTAAACCCATGCATGAAGATAATAGTGAAACTCGCGATTTTTGTACCGGGTATAGGAATATAATTACTGAAAAACCCCAAATATAAAAGAACTACATAAGAGTGCCTGAATCAAATTTAAGAAAACATGCAAAATCTAATTGTGCTCCTGGTTTTCTCATAAAACCCTCTGCCAACTAATTTGATTCAAGATAGCCACCTGTCTGCTAAAAGAGCACACACAATTTTACTTCCTCATTTTCATCTTCAGAAATAACAGAGAGAAGAAGTAAACGGAGGTTTCAGCAGCTTACCACCCTTGACAGTTTTGACAGGTTCTGCTGGGTTCTCTGTGATGTAAGCGGCCCAGTCCTCTATGGCTTATTTTTTTTTTTTTTTGGATGCACACAGTATATTACTGGAATATACTAAGTGTTCAGTGAGTGTATGCTGGCTGAATGAGTGGATAAGTGAGCGAAATCCTACTTTTTAGGAATAGTCTGGTAAGAATTTTACTATGAAGAATTATCAGATCAAAGATGAAAGCTACATTACTTGAAGATAGCGGCTACTTACACCCCAACATTCCTTTTGTTTTGTGTCTACTAAACAAGAGAATATGGCTAAAGACAATTAATAATTTGCAGCCAATTCAGAGACCAGAATGCTTGCATAGTAAATGAAAATTCACGAAATAGTGTGTTTCTTTGAATGCAATCTTTGGAAGACTGGAATTGGGTGCCATGTAATTAATTTGCATGTTTGTAAACTCTTTCACCTTCTCCTTATTTCTTTGGCAATTTCATATATATTATGCCATGGTTGCATTCACCCCCTTCCCCCCATTGCTCTCTCTTGTCTTGTCTCTCACATCCCCTAACCCTTTCATCTTCCCAGTTAGCTCTCTTCTTTTTGATATGCTTTGTTTAGGAGTGGGATTGGTTGTATGCGCATGGGTGGGTCATTTGCTGGATCATTGCCAATTCACCAGGGATTAAAAAGAAGACCTAAGAAATAAATTAGCTATGCACATACTGTTAAAAACAAATGTAAAAACTATAAAGCTTTAAGACAACCACAAAAGAGCAGGCTCCTCAGAGTAGAGGCTTGTGCACCCGCCAGTGAGCAGCACGGTTTTAGAGCTGACTGCTGTAATCTTAAAAAGTGGCTGTGGAAAGAAAGTCGCCATGTGACAAGAGTTCACGTGGAGGGGTTTTTATTAGGGGAAATGAACGGTAAAAAGGGGGGGATGGAGAGGATGGGAGATCGTCCACTGGGGACAGGAGCAGCAGGAGAGAAGAAGGGGGTAGAGAAGAAAGGGGAAGAGGAGGTGCACGCAGGGCCCTTTTAAAAGGGAACATAGTGAACGTGCACAGGTGGAGCTCCTATGGCTGCAGCTGAGGTCATACCCAGCCAGTGCAAATGACTGAATACTAAACTGACCAATACCGACCTCACAGGAACCTGCTTTAAAAAGTTGTAGAACTGAGTAAGTAAGCTGGTAGAGCAACCAGTTATTTTATTATTATTATTAAATTATGTAAACATTCAATCCAGTAAAGAATTTTCAACAAAAATTGCACAAGATAACTCTAAACGTGTCACTTTTTAATTATCTGGTGACGCTTCACTATCTGTCATTTGAGAGCTGCGCCTGTCCATGGAAGCACAGCGTGGGCACGCCCCATGAGGCACCCTTCCCAGATCTGCACCGCCAGCCAGCACCATGCTGCCATATTTAAATTATGTGGGTAGTGTACACAGATACCACCGTGCACTGTAAATTAGGGACTGTGTTTTGTTTTGTTTTGTTGAGTGTATAAACTTTAAAAAAAAAAAGTACCAGAAACGTGTTTATCATGCAAAATAATGCCCATTTAATCTTAGTAACCATTCGGCTGTAAAGAGTACAAAGACTAAGGAAATGGTTTTCCAGAGTTTTCAGACGTGCCATGAAAACTTTTCCCAGCCACCAGCAAAAGAGTGGTGTCACAAACTATTTATTTTGTCGTCTCAGTTTTCTCTTATGAAAACAAACCCAAATGACGAGCAACAGTCATGGAGAACATCATTTCCTTCAACGACAACTTTGGCCCCCGTCCCACTGTGGTCACCTTCCTTCCTTGCTATTTCAGAGAAGGAAGCTGAGTCCCAGAGATTTGTCGGCCCATCTCAGGCCCTAGGACAAGTGATTCCGGGCCAAGGGCTCTTTAATCGTGTAGGTGGATCACAGGGGATGAAGCACATGCTTGCCTTCACTCTGACAGGTTTACAGTGAGCCTCAGATCTCAGGCACTGTCTAGACATGGTTGTGTATTCCCAAAGAAAGCAGACACACACACACACACACACACACACACACACACACACACACACACACACACACACACACACACACACAGACACACACACACACACACACACCACGAGTGGTAGATTTGTAGTCCGGCATGACCTCTTGTGTACTTCTGTGTAAATGAAGGTATAGGCCAGAAGAACAAATGCTCACAGCCAAATCTATCTGTATGACAGCAAGAGCAATTCAGACAGATTAGAACATAGCTGGAAAGGGAAAAGTCATGCCTCCTTCCCTCCTCCTCCTCTGGTGTGCCCTGCAATGTGCAGATACTGTCACACAGGAGCCACCACAGGGAAATGCTTGGTCGAGTGAAGTTGCTGAAGCCAAAATCCAGCACAGAGTTGGCAGCATGGGGAAATATGGCTCGAGTTTTAACAGTAGCTGCTGATACTTTTCTTAATTCCTTCTACCCTAAGAAAAATAGAGGCTATTCTTGAGGGACAAAAGGGTGTTGACAGTGAGTACAAGACGATAGATATGGCTGTTTGTGGAGAAAAGAAAAAATGTGGGAAATCAAACACTGCTGTTGGGAGTGTCTGCAGGATCACCAAAAAATTGGCACCTTTTCTGAAAATTTTAAGGATGCAGATGTCCTAGCACTTAATCTGACTTCCAACTGTCTATACTGTCTGGTTTTTTTGTTTGTTTGTTTTGTTTTTGTTTTTGTTTTTAATTATCTACAGTGTTTGTCCAATGATTTACAAGGCTGCTGATTGTGTTCAAGTGTAAATTAGGAAATCAGAATGCCCTTCCAAAGGGAAGTGGCTGATGGTCACACTTTGGACTAGCCTGCATCAGCTAAAATTAGCAAAGGCAACCTTCCCTGCAGAACAAAATGAAGTTGCCAAATGATGACATATGACACCATGGCTTTCAGGGAAGACTCCAAAAACCTTTCTTGATAGGCACATAAGTATTCATGACAGCACATGGCCTGTCATCCACTGTTCAATAGTGAGCCATTAGCTACATAAGCCTATTTAAGTTTGACTTAATACAACCAGATAACATTTAAAATTCAGTTTCTTAGTACACTAACTTCGTTTTCATTTGAGTCTACTTTGGCTGGGGGTCCCTACAATAGAAATGGAAAGTTCCCGAAGATAACCATGAGCAGCTACCTGTGAGGAAGGTCAAGTTTGGGAATGGCTCCACAAAGAAACTTTGGATTTCTCTTGAAATTTAAATTCCTCACAGTGGAGGTAAAGTAAATGTTTTATGTAGATAATTTAAAGATGATTACATTGGTAGGATTTAGAAAATATTGTCTATTTTCGGCTGATAGCGTAGCGGTAGTTGATTTGGGAACACTGTCTCTTCATTTGGTAGGTGACAGTAAACACAGATTGTACTCCGCCATTTCCTCAGGACCTACTGATTGAACAGTTACTGTCTTGTAGGAACTTAATGTCAAGGATCTTAAACAACTGCTATCGAGACAGAGATGCTTCACTTTGGGTATAACGAAGGCATTTGGTTTTCCTTGTTAACTGAGTAAATACATACCTTTATACAGGTTTGCACACTTAAAGATTTTAAATTATAGTTACAGGCTTGCTGGAATATATGTTCTTATAGGATTAGGATAAAGCTATTTATATTTGTTTTGTTAGGATTTACAGTATGAATTTCATTGTGTCTATAGCTCCTCGGCACAGCGTTTTCCTAATATACATAAAGCCTCTGTTCAGTCGCCAATGCTACAAAAACAGGACAATAATTCCCGAAGAAGAAGAAGGTCAGATTGCTACACATAATTTAGCAATTCTTTGAGTATTTCCAGGTCAGAATAACTTCTTGTAAAGCTCTAGAAAGAAAAACATATGCCCATTTTTACAGTTCCTCAGAGACTGACTCCTATAAGGCCAGTATGAGGGACTAGACGGGAGGACCCTTTTTGGTTCATTGGTAGAGATTTAATGACTAGTGAATTTTACTGGTCTTTGGCAATGTCTCATCCTATGAAGGAAGCTATAAATCCTAGCTGACCCTGAGGTTGAATACTATGTCTAATTGAATTGGAATATTTATTTGAATATATGTGCATTTTAAAAACAAAGGGCTTGTGACACATTTTATATTGTCTTCATAATTATTCTTGATGCTATGATGAAATACCCTAATCAATGCAATTTAAGGGAAAAAGGGCTTGATTTGGCTGACAAGTCAAGGTTATAGTCCCTCGTGGTAAGGGAGTCATAGCAACAAGAACTTGAGACAGCTGTCATTTGTGCCTTTGTGTCCACAGTCAAGAAACACAACAATGAGCCATAGTGCTCTGCTCACTTCTCTATTCTTGTGGTCCATGATTCCAGCTTCGACAATGGTGCTGCCTATGATAAATCTTTCTACCTCAAATGAACCTGATCCAGAAAATTCCTCACTGCCATGTTCTAATGTAAATAATTCCTCACAGGTATGCCTAAGGAATTGCTTTACGTCCTTCCAAGTCTATAATCCATATTAATATCAGTTCTAAACAAAATGTATTTAGCAGTTAGAATATTAGGAGATAACCAACCATTATACAAACAGCTGAATGCAAAGGAACAGTATCACCTAGCTCCAAGTTATTATTCTTGTTATATTGCATTCCCTGGCTGTCTATCAAGACTTATTCTGGTACATAGATATGGGTAATGTTGCTTGTCCATGGGTAATCTATGAACCATCTGAAAGATTTGGAAATTCAGAACCCTGTGTCTTCCATCTGACACACTGAGTCTGACTCCATATTTTATCAGGGTCGCCAAGCGATTCTTAGCTGCACTCATGTTTTAAAAATGCTGTAACTATTACAGCCTAAGGTTGTCTTTACATGCCTTCTCTAGCAGTGTCTTCTCATGCGATACATCTCTAGGCTTTCATCGGCTTAATGCATGGTATGGCATGCAATCCACACTGTTATAATCTAGCTCTCAGGTACCCCCTTCTCACAACCTCTATGAAGGTTATAGTGTCTACCTATAGATAGTAACTGAAGAGGATGATGGACTTAGCCTGGAGACTGAGCATAGTAATAATTGAGTCCAAAGGAAACTAGCACAAGGAAGTGCCTAGACCACCATTCGATATAGAAAAACCTTTGTACAACGTAATTTGGAAGCAGTCTATTGTGGGACACACTTTAGGAAGTGTAAGTTCAGGGTTTCCACATAGCATAGAAGGTTAAGTAAGTCCTAATGTTCTGAAAATCTGCCATTATGTAACAGTGAATACGCCCCTCCCTGCTGCCTTACTATTTTAGAAGTAAAACAATACTTTGATTCCAAATATTAAATTAAATTAGGCATTGCTCTCCCACTCTGTCTCCTAAGCTGTGACTCAGATGTCAGAACACATTTTTTTTTTTTTTAAACTTAGTTAGGGAAGGAATTTTCAAAAGTTTTAGGTCCATCATAACATTGGTAACACAACTGTAGAGTGTACATAGTCTTCCCTCCGTCTTCCATTTTAAAACATGGGATATAACTCTTAAAGCGGTCAGTGGTGTGTAGTAACCCCAGGCAGTAGTGGAAGGGACCACATCGCTACTTGATAATGGGTTTTGAATACCACATTATAAAAACTTAGAACCGAACAAAAAGACCTAAGGCTTTCGTTTTGTGTATGAAAGCACCTTTGGGGGGCGGCATGAATGCATGTTTAAAGGCAGCTTTATTGAGATGCGATCTGCACACCATGCAATTAACTCATTGAATGCGTACACTAAGCACGAAACTGAACATTTTTGAGGTTTTAAAGTCTATAGGACCTTCGACTGATGAATGTTGAGAGAAGTTAAATGACCAATGGGTGTGTTCGTAGTGCAGTAGGTTGTGGGACTGTGAGTACTTCCCCGCCCTTTACAAAGGCTTATGTTAGTGTTCCCTTAAACAATAGATTCTAGGAGGCTCCTTGAAATTATGTATGAAAACGATATCCCTGTAAATTTGTCTGTCTTTTGAGGATTGTTATTTATGTATGTTGAAGAATTCCAGTTATAATTATAAGTCATTAAATGTATATATTTGTAGCAAAATATTTTATCACATAGGAAACTGACACAAAAACGCAGAAGGACTGAGGCAAATGTTATTTGTATGGATTGTGGGAAGTTTACAAATTATATTATGCTAATTTTACAAAGATACTAAAAAGTCTTTCCCTGGTAAATGGATATATTGTGGGTGAACAGAGGTAGGAAGATGAGAAAATGGCTTCTTCTTGTTGAGTTTTCAATGGATCTTGACTATATTGTATTGCTGATGCTAAGGAGACATATTAGATTATATTCATTTTCATAATAAACTGTTCTATGAGGAAAGACAAGAACTGCATCCTTATTCTTATGAACTGTCATTAGAACACAGGTTCTAAAAGTAGACCCAAGTCTTTCTGTGTTGTGATACATGGAACCATTTGGGTGAGTTTGGAGGTCTCTTAGTTTTGATTGTAAGAAACTTTGAAGGTGCTTTATGTGTACGATCTCGAGAAAGCTATATATCTTTTCTGATAATTTTTTTATTTAAATTTGAAACAAGCTTGTTTTACATGTCAATCCCAGTTCCCTCACCCTCCCATCCTCCTCTGTCCCCCTCAACCCTCATCCCATCCCCTTTCTGTTCCCCAGGGAGGATGAGGCCTTCCATGGGGAGTCTTCAAAATCTGTCACATCATTTGGAGCAAGGCCTAGGCCCTTCCCTATGTGTCTAGGCTGAGAGAGTATCCCTCTATGTGGAATGGACTTCCAAAAGCCATTCATATACTAGGGTTAAATACTGATCCACTACCAGAGGCCCCATAGGCTGCCCAGTCCTCCTAACAAGCACCCATGTTCAGGGGGTCTTGGTCGGTCCTTTGCTGGATTCCCAGCTATCAAACTGGTGTCCCTCTTGTTCAGGTCACCTGTTTCTGTCAGTTTCTCCAGCCTGGTCTTGACCCCTTTGCTCATCACTCCTCACTCCCTGCAACTGGATTCCAGGAGTTCAGCTCAGTGTTTAGCTGTGGCTATCTGCTTCTGCTTCCATCAGCTAATAAATGAAAGCTCTAGGATGGCATATAAGGTAGTCATCAATCTCATTGTCAGGGAAGGATATTTAAGGTAGCCTCTCCGCTATTGCTTAGATTGTTAGTTGGGGTCATCCTTGTAGATCTCTGGACATTTCCCTAGTGCCAGATTTCTCTTTAAACTTATAATGGTGTCCTCTATTATGATATCTCCTTTCTTGCTCTCTTCTATTCTTTCTCAATCTTCCAGTTCCCTCATCCTCTTCTCCCCTTCTCTTTCTCTTAATTCCCTCTCCCTTCCCCCTGCTCCTAATTTTCTCTGGACATCTTGTCCCTTTCCCCTTCTTCAGGGGACCATGTATGTCTCGCTTAGGGTCCTCCTTGTTTCCTAGCTTTTCTGGAGGTATAGATTGTAGGCTGGTGATCCTTTGTTTTATGTTTTATGCCTAAAGTCCACATATAAATGAGTACATACCATGTTTGTCTTTTTGTGACTGGGTTGCCTCACTCAGGATGGTCCCTTCAAGTTCCATCCATTTGCCTGTGAATTTCAAGATTTCATTGTTTTTCCTGCTGAGTATAGTACTCCATTGTGTAAATGTACCACCCTTTCTCCATCCATTCTTCAATCGAGGGGCATTTATGTTGCTTCCAGGTTCTGGCTATTACAAATAATGCTGCTATGAACATAGTTGAGCAGATGTCTTGGTTGCATGCATGTGCATATTTTGGGTACATGCCTAAGAGTGGAATTGCTAGACTTTGTGGTAGACTGATGCTCATTTTCCTGAGGAACCGCCTTACTCAGCCACACTGAACCTCTTAGAAGTGAAAGTGGGAGGTACCCTTGAAAGAATTGGTACAGGAGACCTCTTCCTGAACACAACACCAGTAGCACAGACACTGAGATGGACAATTAATAAATGGGACCTTCTGAAACTGAAAACTTCTGTAAGGCGATGGACACAGTGAACAAGACAAAATGGCAGCCCACAGAATGGGAAAAGATCTTCACTAACCTCCACATTTGACAGAAGGCTGATTTCCAAAATATACAAAAACCTCAAGAATGTAGTTACCAAAATACCAAATAACCCTATTAAAAAGTGGGGTACAGAACTAAATAGAGAATTTCTAATAGAGGAACTCAAAATGGCTGAAAGACATTTAAAGTGCTCAACAGCCTTAGCCATTAAGGAAATTCAAATCAGAACAACTCTGAGATACCATCTTACTTCTGTCAGAATGGCAAAAATAACAAACACCGAAGACAGTTTATACTGGAGAGGATGTGGAGAAAAGGGAACACTCCTCCATTGCTGGTGGGAGTGTAAACTTGTATAACTTTTCTTTCATAGCTAATTTTATCCGCTTTGGAATGTAAGCCATAGTGTCTATACCTTGGAGTGCTGTGACGATCAAATTGAGTGATAAAGAGAAATGCTGATGAGTACACACGTGGGCTAGGGAATGATACCATTCAGATATAGTGGGATATTGGGTATCTACAAATTGAAGCCAACAATGCTTGATTATTATTTCTACTGGAAAAAAATCAGATATAATAAAATGTGATAATGTTATACTTTTGGGGGCCATCTGAGTCGCATTTAGAAGGGTCATTCTAGAGTTTCTTTTAGCAATTGGGTACTGTTGCTCCCACAAGTGTCATTTTAAGCCCATGTTGCAGGAGGAAAGGAACACTAATGTAAGTTATATTGTCTTTTGTCCCTCAGACATTCAGTAAACATACCACTTTAATGCTGTTGATCTAGTGTCCTATATAATGTTAACTTTTCTTTTAAGGGAAGTGATGAAATACTACCTAATACTTAGATTAATCTGTGAACATTTAAAATGCTTGATCTTTTCATTAATATGAACCAAGACTGATCTATATTAATGTAACTCTAATATAAATGAGCTCATGCATGAATCTTTCTCAATGACTTCTAAATAGCCTGAAAATAGTAACATGTCTTTGATAATTAATTAAGTGGATCTTAATTAGTGGTATGTATAATTGATTATGCTAAGAAGTATCCAATCACTTTTGACTTCCTTATTTCATTGTATTCTCATGTAAAGCCGGTGAACAAATCCTAACAATTAGTTCCTCATTAATCCCCTCCCACTTCTTTACAAACTCACACTGAATAGAAGCAGATTCAGAATCATCCTTTTTCAAATGATAAAGCATGTCACCATCAGATCAGCAACATTTAAACTCTATCGTACATTACCTATGCAGGTACCAAGTACATTTTGTTTTGTTTTTATTTTTCGGTCAGTAAAGAGTCTAAAACCCCAACATCTCTTCCAACCTCAAGCCACTTTCTTTGTCCAGGCTGTTGTTACTCTTTCTATGTAGAATATTTTAACTTTCACTCAAGCCCTGCTTCATAGGTGTAGTTCTGTATATGTCTGGCTGTTAGACACTCATTTAAAAGCCCATTAAACTAGTTGTTCTGATTATTAACTTGATATTTCACATCTATTCTCTTTGTTCAAGAAGTGTATATTTTATTCATATTCAAAAAAGACACTTTTTGGTGTCATTATGGTGTAGCTACCAGAGAAATAGCCAGGAAGAAGGAAATGAGTGGGGGCATCGCAGTGTGTGACCGGGAATAGAATCACAGTGCACTGCATAGAGGTATAAAACTGTCATAAAAGGAAGAAAGGTTGAGGCGTGGCTCTGCTATAAAGAGCACTGGCTACTCTTCCACAGAACCTGGGTTCAATTTCTAGCACCCACAGGGTGGCTCACAGCTGTCTGCAAATTTCCAGTTCCTGGAAAGCTGATGTCCTCTCTAGCTTTCAAGGGCATAGACATACATGCAGGCAAAATATCCCTTAAATAAAATAAAATAAATATGAAAGAAAGAGACAAAGGAAGGAAAGAAGGAAGGAATGAAGGAAGGAGAGGGAAGGAGGAAGGGAGGGAGGGAAGAAAGGAAGGAGAAAGGGAAGGAGGGAGGAAGGGAGGGAAGAAAGGAAGGAGAAAGGGAAGGAGGGAGGAAGGGAGGGAGGAAGGAAGGGAGGGAGGGAGGGAGGGAAGAAAGAGATTTCTGTGAGCTAGCCCAGGCGATGACACTTTACAAAAGTTCCAATCTACAGTGTTCTACTGTGCTTTCAGATACAGGGATGTTGCAATTGCATCATCATAATTTATAATGATAAGAACTCAGAATGTGGTAAACAGTGGTAAAAGTTTAAGATGGAATAATTTTAGAGTATATTATTTGGCAATGTGGAAAACTACCATGGGCTTTAATTAAAATGCCACCACATTAAAGGTGAACAACTACATAGATGGAAAAAAAACACTCAGGAATTCTACCCCCACTGCCCTGCTTCCATGAGAACTCCATGACTTGGCAGGGTACAAGTGTTGTCACAGTTTATGTTCTGAGTGCAGCCAAGGGCAAATTTTCTGTTAACTAGAACAAAGTCAGAGCCCTTAGAGGCCTATTATTTTCCATAGTAATAGTCATGATTGATTTAAATATCAGATCAGCTCCCCTTTGGACACAAGGTGGCATAAAGTCAAAATAGGAGACTCTGGTACATTTAGACACAGCTTTAGATCCCAGGCATACCACTGTTAAATGATAATGACCTTTGGCCCTTATGGTCCTAGCTGTAAAATAGTGATTCTCTTAGTGATGATTGCAAGAATTAAGTAAAGTGAAATGCAAAATTCCTAACATATAACTGATATCTACTATCTGTGAATCTTTGTTATAGGGATTATCTGTAGGATGCTCATTATGTACTAGGTACTCCTTGCAGAGTGTGTGTGTGTGTGTGTGTGTGTGTGTGTGTGTGTGTGTGTGAGTGTGTGGTATATGTCTGTGTTCACATGTGTGTTCTTATATAGATGCCAGAGGTTGATATTTGTTGTCTTCCTCTATCTCTACTTTTTGAAAAGGGTTCCTCAATGAAACTTAACCTTGAACTCAGCAAGACTAGCAGGTCAGTGAGCAAACCACCATACTTGATTTATAGTTAATTATTTTCTTAGTGTTGGTCCTCACACTTGCATGGCCAACACTTTACCAAAGAGGGCCTCTCCACAAGGCCCCATATTTTTAGGCAAGCATTCTTTTGTAGACATGGTCACTATACTATTTCACAAATAAGGGCCCGAGGCATCGAAATAATACAGAAAGCACAGAAGCTCAGCTGGGCTTCAAATCCAGCTTTTCCATTCCAAGCAGAGCTTGACCCCTCTTATTTATTACGTAGCATAGCCTCACCCACTCCATGGGCGATTTGAATGCAGTCACTTCATCACATATTTACCTTTGGACTTTGGAGAAGCAAACAATGCTGTTTAGTCGAGTATAAATCATTTTAATTTGTCCATTCTTTCGAGTGAGCCACACCATTGTTTCCTTTCAATTGTGGGAAACCCAGCACTCACCTGAATACTGACAGGCACACTTGATTTGTCCAAGAATCTTCATAAATCTTGTTTCCTTTGTTTTACAATTCATGAATATTTAATTAAAAGATGTATTTTGGAGTTATTTGGAAAGAACCACAAACATGCTTTAAATATATTATACAAATATTATATATATGTGTGTGTATATATATATATATATAGTGTGTGTGTGTGTGTGTGTGTGTGTGTGTGTGTGTTGAGGTCCTTTCCAAATTTTATATAACTATATATATATATATATATATATATATGTATATATATATTGTGTGTGTGTGTTGAGGTCCTTTCCAAATTATTTATATATATATATACATATATATATATATATATATATATATATATATAATTTTATTTTGAAAATTTGTCAAGAGGTGTCTATGGAGATGCTGTCTTCTCTCCCAAGCAAGAATGGTGGCGATGCTAACCAAGCATTTCACCTGTGCTCAAATTTCCACTTGTTAAAATCTAAGACCTTATTTGGCTGTTACTTACAGTATAGTGTTTTCCAGACAAGTTCCCTGGAGCTAAGTTTTAAGAGATTTTGTGTAAAAGGCAGACAGCAGCATGCTGTTGTTGGAAGAGCATATTTTGATCCCTGCTTTATTATGAAGAACCTCACCATCTTATCTAAATCTATCTACTTCTTGGTATCTTCAGCTGTTAACAATTGGATTTTCCTAATATAGAACTTTTTCAAGTGTGATTTTGCCACATAGTGGGGTTTTCCCAGTAGTTTAAGGGACTAACAGAGAATTCTCTAGTCCAAGTACTAACCAGGCCCGACCCTGCTTAGCTTCCAAGATCAGACAAAATCAGGCAAGTTCAGGGTGGTATGGCCATAGGCCAGAGAATTAAAGCAACATACACCTCCATCATTTCATGAATCTAAGGGAGGGCTGGTAAGGCAACTAGGAGGTGGAACTTATCAATAATGGATGTTGGGACCTTGGAAGAAGCCCTCAGCCCTACATCTACACATCAAACCACCCCATACCCCAAGTACACCACACCTGACCCAACCCCATGGCACTGGGAGATTGGCAGAATACCTTCATCAGGCTTGGTCCATGTCTAATCACAAGGCTTGGTGAGGACTGAGCAAACAATTGCTCTTCTAGTTTAGCTTAGCTATAATAATTAGGCAGTGGGCCCTGTCCCTATTAGCATGGGCTTACAGGGCCATTAAAGAGAAGACCAGTTTAAATAACTCACTTTCTTTTTTTAAAAAAAAATTATTTATTTTTATTGTTTATTGGTTTTTTTGCCTGCATGTATGTCTGTATGAGGGTGTCAAATCCCCTAGAACTCAAATTACAGTTATGAGCTGCCATGTGGGTACTGGGAATTGAATCCAGGTCCTCAGGAAGAGCAGCCAGTGCTCTTAACCATTAGGTCTTTCCCTCAGCCTTAATTTCCTTTTCTACACAGCCTCACTCGGGGCTGAAATCCTCAGTGAAAGCAAGGACCAGGATCTAGGAGCGCCTAAACGTAATGATTTTCCCAACAGAACCCATTTGATCGTTGGTAATAGGTCTTTATTTGGTCACTCAACATCAATCTGTCCACTTAGAACTGGACTCTAAAGTATCTCCTGCTACAACAGTTCTGTTCGGCCCCTTTTCTGTCACTTGTGTTGCCTTTGCTGTCTGTCCTTACAGTACAGACTCCCCGAGGACAAGGTCAGGGTAAAGCTCTGTATTCCACAGAGGACTCCACATGTAGGGTTCTCCTCAAAGGAAATACAACTTCTGTGTGAAGTCAGCTATGTCATTCCAAAGGAGGGAGATTTTATAAACGTATATTTTTGTCGTGTCAGTTTCCTTGCATTCTACTTTGTTATGTTTTAAAATGCTTGCTCCCATTTTCTGAATCTTTGTTTGCTTCCTTGAGACAGAGGTCTCTTTATATAGCCATGGCTGGCCTGGAACTCAGAAACCCATGCTTGCCTCTACGTCTCTAGTGCTGGGATTAAAGGCTTGAACCACTATACTCAGCCCCATTATCTGAAATTTTAATTTCCTTGAATGTGAAAAGAATTTTATACTACTGACTGCTAGATGCTGAGCTTGTTGTGTCTCCCCCCCCCCCCACACACACATTTGCTTCATTTTGCACCTGTGCTTTCTCGTCCTTCTCCGAGTGTGTGCTTCTGTCCTGTCTCTGGCCACTAAGTTTTAAATGCACAGTTACTTACCCCTTGACAATTTCATACGTGAATACCACATATTTTGATAATAACCACACTCCTTCCAACTGTCCATAGACCCCTTGACCCCGTCTCCCTCCTTACTTATGTCCTTGTTTTCCCTCTCTGAAAATTAGTTTTTATTATTTTAAAATATGCATGTGTTTGTGTTTGTCTTAATGTGAGGTCAGGAGGCACTGGAGGCCAGAGAAATTGGATCACCTGGAACTGGAGTTAAAGGCTGTTGCATGTAGCCCCACGTGGGTACCCTGAAACAACCGTGGGCTCTCTCTAAAGGCAGTACAGGCTGCAACCACTGGGCTGTGTCTCTTCCCCATGCCCGCACCCCACCCCATCTCCTTTTTGTTAACCTGCTGGAGTAAAATTACTTCTTCCAGTGTGTGCGTGGCTGGAGGACTAGCCACTGGAGTGTGGGCTACGGTAGATTTTTTATTAATTTTTGAGCCTCATACTTTTATGTCTAACTGTTTCTTCATAACATGTGCACACGATTCTTGGCATTTTTTATTGTTGTTGTTGTTGTTTTGTTTTTGTGTGTGTGACTTAATAGATGGCTTTCTGAGTATTCTGGTATCATTTGCTAAGCACTGACCTCCTTGAGGGCAAATACTGTGCAGCCATTTTGTATAACTCTTCATGTACTTTTTCACTTCCTGGCTCACTTTATATAAATGTGTGTGTGTGGGGGGGTGTGCGCGCGTGTGTACACCAATACTTTCAAATTAGTTATTGTAGTCATCTGAAGCCTGCATAAGTAGATATAATGTGCATTAGTGCCTTATTTCCCTGAAGAGTGTTGTCATTTAATGCTGCATGTTGTGATAACCTTTTATATTGATGGCAATTCTTTAGGAATAAAAATAATCACACCTTAACTCTTCAAATTCCAATCTTTGCATGAAGTATTGAAACCAAACCATAGCATAAATTGTTACAAATATGTTATTTGTAACATCATGCAGGGATCAAGTAGCTGACCTTAGGTTTTGATGAACAGAATTGCAGAGTATCCTTCACGTATCTGTAACATTATTTAAATTCAACCTGCAGCAGGGAGGGTTGGGGGGGGGGGAGTGGTGGGGGGAGTGGGGAGTGTACAGGACCAGATAAGTTAACCGTGAATCTTTTCTGCACTTCTTACCATGCCAGAGTCCTCCCATCCCCAATAGTTTTCACTAATTATGATGCCAGTCTCCAGTTTTTTGGCTGGATGAATTCTGCATGTCCTCAACCGGGTATTGTTTTTTCCAAGTGTAAAACAATCTGAGATCCCACCACAGTCACCAGGCCACTGCACACACCCTTGTGCCAGGCTCCTGATTTTGTTTGTTTTATTTTTACACCATTCCAGAGGCCACACAATGCACATAAACAGGTTTTGTTGCTTACTTACTTGTTTTAACATTGACTTCTACTCCTTTCTGTAGGAAAATACCTTCTTCTCTTTATTTTAAACTCTCTCTAAATAAGTTTCTGGGAGTTATATTTTCACCAATTACAATCTTCTTTTAAAAGGCAATACAAGAGATTATGAAAAGCTTGATTTATTTTACCTTTTCGTTGCTGAACACATCAACTACATATAACATATATAACAATTGAAGCCTTTTAAACTGTTCCTATGAAGACAGCCGGTCCCTGGTGGGAGGACACCAGTTTAACTACAACAAGATTACAAAGACCATTTGTGGGGATAAATAGTGTTGCTTGGTTCTCTGAAAGAAGCATAATTAACAAGGTTGTAAAACCCAACAGTCACCCTGTGTCCTTCCTGTGTAGCGTTTTTGAAACCTTTGGCTTGTATCTGGAGGGGGAGTCCAAGTCCGTGTCATTCTCTTGCGATTTGTCTCAGAGGATACATCAGACTGATTTTAGTAAGCAGGGAAACATTCCTCCTTGTCTAGCTACTGGTTGTTCATTCTTCCCTTATAAAAAAGGAAGGAAGGAAGGAGGGAAGGAAAGAGGGACGGAGGGAGGGAGGGAGGGAGAGAGGGAGGAAAGAGAAGAAAAAAAGAAAGGAAAGGAAAGGAAAGGAAAGAAAGAAAGAAAGAAAGAAAGAAAGAAAGAAAGAAAGAAAGAACTGGCAATTTTCTCTTATGAATGTAGACCATAGGGAGATAAATAGCTCCTGGTGGAGCGGAAGGTCAAGTTCCAAGTTTTTCTTTCCCTTGCATTCAGAATAAGCAATTGGAAAGGCTGGCCAAACAGAGGAGTAGCAGGCATCTGATGGTTAAGCCCTCCTCCCCCCCAGGACTTTTTATGTACATAAGCAGAAGTCACTAGAGCAGCTGCGCCGCATTAGTTCCAATAGTTTAACAGGCTGCTTTGCAGGGCTGACAAAAGCCGAGCGAGCTAGCACGGTGGCTTCCCTCCATGTTCCCGAGCCTCCGAGCTCGAGCTTGCTCGTCAGTGATCTTTGGCTGGGGCTGGGGGAGGAGGGTGACGTTGAACAGGCTTCGGCGGGGGAGTGCGCTCGCCCGGTCTACACCCAGCAGCCTGCACGGAGAGACTGAGGCAGGGGCGGAATGAACTAACAGCAGCTGGATCGGACCTGTTTCCCTGGACATTTTCCCCGGACTCGGATCAAGGGACTCACTGGAAACAGGCCAGGCAACCACGTTGTCCTGGATTGTGGCCAACTGTACAAAGTTGACCAGGAAAATGGCTCAGCAGACGACAAGCCCCGACACCCTGACAGTCCCTGAAGTGGATAATCCGCATGTTCCAAACCCATGGCTCAACGAGGATCTTGTGAAATCCCTTCGGGAAAACCTGTTGCAGCATGAAAAGTCCAAGACAGCGAGGAAATCCGTCTCTCCCAAGCTCTCGCCGGTGATTTCTCCCAGGAATTCCCCCAGGCTCCTGCGCAGGATGCTTCTGAGTAGCAACATCCCCAAGCAGCGCCGGTTCACAGTAGCACATACGTGGTAAGGTCTGCAGCAGTCACTGAAATGTTAGCCATGCCGGTTCAGGGGCTGTTTGCTCATCCTGCGTGTTTGCGGGCTGGGGTGGAAGATCCTCACTCTGCTCCTGTGATTTATCGGAAGTAATCTCCCTTCATAGTACGTCTCTCAATACCCAAGTCAGGGCAGGAATCCTAGAGATGGGTAACAGGAGTGGTTGAGGTGGGTGGTTCTCAGAGCTCGGTCTCTATTGCAAGTTCTTACAAGAAAATAGGATTCCAGATGTCAAAAAAGAATGTAGGTTTACTCCCATCCCTAAGTAGGTGGCTTTCTTTGATTTCTTTCGCTACTATCCTTGCCATGTTCTCCTAACTGGCTTTCCAGAGAGGACCACCACGGAGGGGAGCATCATCAGACTTAGCTGTCTTTTGAGTGATACCCATATGAACAGAAGTGTGTATAGGTGTGTCCTCTACTCCTACATTATTGCGTTCATAATCCTCACTATGCCTCTGAAGAAAGAGGGAAGGGGTTAGGACGCCCTCCGGAAGTGACAGGCACTAGTTGGCACTCTTACCGTGTTCTTTGAATTTGGGTGCTTTCAATGTTTTGTATTTATATTTTCTTTATGAATATTTGACCATCATTATAATGGATGACATTGTTTTATGCATTTGTTTTCATGTATTTTTATTTTTTTTTTTTTATTTTTTCCTGGAGAACTTTGCACATTTTTCTATAGCGTTTCCCAAAGCAAGCCAGTATGTCTGAAATACCAAAACAGAGCAAAACAGAAATAAGACTCAAGTAAGAAACAGTAAGAAGTAGAGGGAACCCAGATCTAACTGGTGTGGCTGTACCAAGTCGTACATTAATATGACAGATGAGAGTCAACAGGAGAGCAAATATAAGGCATGCCAGAGTCAAAGACATCAAAGACACGTCCAACTCCAGAATGTTAATTTTTAATAGCTAAATGTCTGACTAAAGAAGGGTTCCTATTGTCTTCAAGGTTTTAACTAAATGACAATATCTGTGAATCCCGTTAGGGATAGTGGTCATATGAGGGACAAGGCAAATGCTGGATTTTTAAGGGATTAAAAAAAAGTATCTGGAAAATGATGAGTTCCCCTAAGAGAAAAGAAGATATTGTTGGGTAATTTGTTCAGCAACAAGCAGAGGATGATGCTGGAATGAGGGGTTGGCTCAAGACCAGGCACCGAGGATCAGGCAAGAAAACTGGCTTCAGTTCCCAAAGAAGCAGGGCCAGCCTTTGGGTGACCTCTGCCTGGTTTCTTATTATATTTCCTAAGATTGCATTGCTGCCGACAGGGTAAGCCTCACTCACCACTTGATTTCCGTCTGTGTGAAGCAGCCTAGAGTTCAGCCCAAGGTTATCTGAGCTATTTGAGCATGTTGAGTATAAGGAAGGCAGGAAATCTCATGAAAACAGGGTTTCTTCTCAATCCATGGAACTTCCTCTCCTGGTACGTTTGGAGACACCTCCAAGCAAGGGTTTCTGCTAGTATTCCTTTTTGACCTCAGTTCTCAGCCAGATCAAGTGGCGTAAAGAAAGCCATCACATTGGATAAGATAGATGCACGTGCTATCGATCCATCCTTAATTAACTCAGGGGCTGAAACCACCCCAGAGGGAATTAGAAATAGCATCCCCGGGTATTCATTTAGGCTCAGTGAGCCTGGGGTTTTCATACATGCCACAGGTATCTTCCTTCTGAGAACTTTCTCATCTGTGCTTCAGATGGACCAAGCAGAGACAGAATTTCTTCAATTATTTATTCATAATTTCACATATGAACACGATGTGTTAAAGTACACTCTATGACATTTTAAAAGTATAATTCAAAGTGCACAAACCCAACTGGTATCTAACTATATTCACATCTCCTAGTTCTTCCTAAATCATCAGCTACTTAAACACATGCTTTGTATGGTCCTGCCTCGGAATGTTAGTTACTGCTGGTGGAGTCCCTTCTACTTACAGTGCCTATAAATAGTATGCACTTAGCTTGAATGTTTGTGTCTTACGTGTAATGGTTATGAAGTTGACTTGGTTCTAAGTCATTTACATTCTAGTTGAAAAAAAAATAAAGTTGGAGGCTATCTGTTTCTTATAGAGCTCATTTCTCTATAAAACACCCACCAAATCTCAGTGGTTTGGGGCAGTGAATGATATTTACTTGCCTCTGCCTTTTTGTGGAAGACAGGTTGCTTTAGAGTGCTTAAGGGACATGGGATCCTATTGTCTTGTGGTTCTCTTGTTCAATACACAGAAACCCCAGACTTGCTGTCAGCCAATGCTGAATAAGGATAAATAACAAGAAAGACAGTAGGAGTGAGTGCTCCCAAGGTAAGCCTAGAATAGAGAGACCCCTGAGGGTTGTTTGCCTCATCTAGAACTCAGCTCTAATTCCCCATCTAATTCCAAAAGAGATTTGGCTCAGCTCTTCTCCAAGGAAAAAAGGTCAGACAGAGCTGGTGAACAGCTACAGTTATATGGTATGCGAATGATGAACTGCTTTACTCTCTATACCATAGTTTAACTTCTAAGATGATTAGTCTTTGGTCGTTGTCAACCCCTGAAGGAAGGATCATACCAAAGCAATCCTTCTGTTAGGTTTGTTGAGTGAAAAGACCTTGACTGAAAGCAAACTTTCCTTCTAACTGTCACCCAGCAGTCTAGGAGGCCCTCAGCCTGAGCCTTCACTGTTGTTGTTTTGTTGTTTTGTTTTCTTTGTTATTGTTGTTGCCTTTTTGCCTTAATGCAAGAGATTTGGATTTACCCGTGAAAGAGCCAGGGTCCTGTCCTACTCATCTTGGTACACTCATGCTTCAATTTATGGTTGGCCAGTGGTGAATATCCAACAAATATCTCATCACTAGAGCCACTGATCAATACTTTAGTCCTCTTGTGCTTTTCAAAACGTCTTCTCTTTAGTTCAACACCCCATTTTCACCTGCCTGTACCCCCTGTTTCCCAAGCAGATCTTTATCCTGAAACTTCGCCAGCTGGGTGGTTTTAGATAACTTGTCTACCAATCACTCCCGTTCCCCGCTACCCAATTTCTCACGACTAGTACCTAGGTGCCTGGTTTTCTCCAGCACAGTCATGTGTGAATTAGAGTGTGTTTCGTGGGGGTAGGTGGCCTCGAAGCAGCGCCAATAATATTTTTATGTTCATGTGCTAAAGCCTACTCAGAACTTTGCTCTGCAGGAACTTTTAAGATGATGTTTACATTTCTAGATGGTGAACTTGTCACTTATTTGTGAGCAGATTGCATTAAATTTGTTTAAAGGTCCCATGAACCCAAAGGATGATTGTTTTATTTTGTTTTGTTTTGTTTTGTTTTTAAGGCTGGGATAGAAGACAGGAGAAAGAGGGCGTGCTGAGGGTGGGTGCCTCTCTCTGACCAAATCTGCTCTCTGAGAGCTTCCTGAGCAGACATCATTTTGTCCTCTTCACATTAAAGCACATTTGACTTCTGCTACTCTCTCGGCAACTGCTGCTGATAATTGCATCACTAAACCAGAGTGGTGGTTCCCTGAGCTGCCTGCTGTGTGATGGTCAGAACTCACACATCTGTGCTTGCCACTACTGTTTTATCTATAACACATTGCCGTTCCGTGACTGTACTGAGGATTCTGACTTTCCTCATTACAGTCATGGGGTCAGATTTTATAGGGCGTTCCCTATGACATCATTGGGAATTTCAAATCTGTGGAATCCCTAGTTAAAAAAAATCTAAACTTCTTATTTCAAAATAACCAGTCAGGGAATTTTGTTTTGCATGTTTTAGTTTAGTTTTTTAGTTTTTTTTTTTTTTCTCACTGAGTGTTAGCACATTTCCATTGTGTTGAGTAGGGTCGTGAAGAGCAGGAGCTGCTGATTTCTGTACTGGGGATCTAAAAAGTCAGCCTTTAGTCACGATTACACCACAGGCCCATTGTTCTTTCATTTCATTGCATTTTTGAGACACGGTCATGCTGTGTAACCATATCTGGCCTAGAACACATTACACAGCCCAGTTTGGCCTAAAACTCACATTCTTTCTGATTCTACCTGCTGAGTACTAGAGTTAGAGGCAACCATGCCCCCTTCTCTTTCTGATGAGGTTTAATAGTATTATACCCACTTTTAAGTTATAACTTTTATATATATGCAGTATAAACCCAAAAACCCAGCTCACAGTTTTTTAAATGTCATCATTTTATCACTTTTGTGTGAAGTCTTCCTACCTCATGATGCTAGGGACCAAACCCAGAGTCTCCCTGTATATATAGCTCTCAAAGCTTGTAAAAATTTATGTATGTTAAAAACCAAGTAAAGTTTTTCTAAGACAAATAATCTAATGTTTTCCCTCCAAACTGAGGACTAGATTGAGAAAGTTCTTTGCGATCCCAAACACATCAGTGTGTCCTGTGCTTCATGTACCCCAAGTGGGAGGAAATGTCACAGAGTTATAACAGTGACATTAAAGCTCCATGTATGCAAGATATGCTTTTAATTACAACATGTTGGAAGGTAGAAGTACTTACAGCATCTTTAAACAATAACACGTGTTTCCTTTAGGCTCAAGATTTGAACCATCAGCATGCCTCTTTCAAAGGCTTCTATGAAATACTACAGCTTTGTAAGGAGTTAGATGATATAGGCATATTTATTTATTCATTTTCTTCATTAGGTATATAATTATTCCCAATTAAAATTGACAACTTACTCCTTAGTTATCCTTTCTTCAGCAACTGTATTTCTTTTTTAGAAAACTTATTACTTTTATTTTATGTACATTGATGTTTTGCCTGCATGTATGTCTGTATGAAGGTGTTGGGTCCCCAGAATTTGAGTTACAGACAGTTTTGAGTTGCCACATGGGTGCTGGGAATTGAACCCAGGTTCTCTGGAAGAGCAGTCAGTGAGCCTTTGCCCCAGCCGGTGAACTTGTTTTGAGAGTGAGATATAAACTATGAATTTTATTCAAGTCACAGGAGAGGGAAAAAATTGTCACCTATAAAGAAAATATCCATGCTTTTAGAGTGTGGATAGTAAATACACCTCAGTAGGGCTTTTGAAAGCTGTTACTTAATCAGTATTGGAGGACTCTGGACTTGCTCTTGTACTTAGCTTCAGGCTCTTGTTATCTCCTTCCTCTCCTCCCCTTCCCTCCCTTCCTCTCCCCTCCCTCCTCCTGCCTTTTCTGTGGTAGAGATATCAAAAGACAAGCATTAGTATTGCTCTCTTTGCAGATAGGAACTCAAGTGAAGAGCAATGACACCAGACAGTGTCTAGGGAGAATCATTGTGGGAGCATGTTAAGCACTGTAGACACATTTGAAGGGGTGACAGCCCCGATGTCAGCTATGGCCATGGCACTCTCTCAGTGGGCAGCCTGAAAGTGTCTTTAGCTTTTGAAGTGAACATGAAAGTCGTTATCTGCCTTCATTAAAGGCAGAAGACTTCAGAAGGCCATGTCTCTTACAGAACGAGTTAAGTGACCCATACTGTTTGCTACATTACAAAAACCAAATTATGACAATTATTTACTGAGGAAGAAAGTATGAACTGATGGACCCAGCTCTTATTACTCTATGTACTTCCTGTGACCAGTGACATTTATCTTAGTGAAGATAAGAACCCCACTTTCACTGGCTGAAGCTGTTGCTACTGATGGTGAATATGCTTTCAAACAAAATATGGTCTTGAAAATACAGAAGAAAGGTTGAATGAATGAGAAAATTTGTTTTTTTAAAGTTGAACCTCAAAGGTTATTTAAATAATTAAATTGTAGGTCTAATTTTTTAATTCTCTTCTTCTTCTTCTTCTTTCTTCTTCTTCTTCTTCTTCTTCTTCTTCTTCTTCTTCTTCTTCTTCTTCTTCTTCTTCTTCTTCTTCTTCTTCTTCTTCTTCAAATAAAAAGCTCCTATGACTTTAGGTAACAAGATGAGAAATTAGTGTCAATACTTTTTTCCCCTTAGGCAAGAAGTTACCCTTTGGTTTTGTTTTTTGTTTGTTTGTTTTTTTGTAGCTGCTTCAGGAAGGAGCTAATCATCAGGGAAATAAAACTCTTACATAGTTTTACTTTTGAAAGGAAGCCATGTTTTGAAAGCTGTGGCTGACTTAGTATAGTGAAAGCCAGGGCTTGTGGGTCACTTGATGTTTGACTTTAGTCATTCATCCTTTTGACTTACAGGATCTCTAATTCAAAAGTCATATGGCTCCAAAGATATTTGATTATTGACAAGCTAAAAAGCCTGACTAAATCTACATATTGATTTTACACTTTTAAATAATTAAAAGCAAGCCCCAAGGGCGTGAGTGTGCAAGCCTGGCATCCCGAGTGCCATCCCATAAATCCACATAAAGGCAGAGAAAGCCAAGTCCAGAGTGTTGATCTCTGTCCCCACATGCGTGCTGTGACAAGTGCACCCACATACCTGTTAAACACTGAGGCATAGGAAAATATCATAAGCCACCATCATTCAGCTATCCCGCAGTGAAGTCAGGGGCAATAGTTCGAGTCCAGGTCTTTCTGCCTTGTCATCATTTGTTATTTCTTTTGGTATCACCACTCTTTGGACTGTCAAATTATGTTCACATTCATTTCCTGCCCATGTATTTTTTCTGAGAATATTACAAAAATAAGGACTTTTGTAAATGGTAGTGAGTTAATATAAAGGTATCTGACTTTATTTGTTATGCATGTGGTTTGTAGGAAAGTCAGGCTCCTTTATTTCTGATTTAAAAAAAAAAAATGTGTGTAGCTAGAGATAAAGGACTTCAGGATAGAGGAAGGGCATTCTGATTCTCGGTGGTTTTAAAATACCATTGGCTCGAACACAAAACCAATCAGAATAATTTTATTCTGAATGATTCAGAGGAAAGGGCACAAAAAGCTTAAGGTAAAAGGAGAAAGATCAAGTTAGAAATCTATTAAGGTTTGGTTCACTGGTTCCGTGGTTCCCGAAAAGCCAGCTGGGAAGGATGGTCCACTGACTCGAGTTACTAAGCAACAGCGCAGCAAAATGCTTGGTAACCAGATCTGGCCTGACTCACAGCCTGACTGCATGTGACTGGGTGGCTGGACAAGAAGACCAAGGCCCATCCTACCTCAAAACAATTCCTCCCATTCATCTGCCAGCCTTCCTGCCAAATCTTTCCGTCACAGAGCATCCCTTGTCACAAAATTATGTTTGTTTTTAAAGTGAAAATAACCTCTCAATCTAGAAACAAGTATTACTGTTTTGTCTTTAAAGCAGTTTCTTTTTTTTTTTTTAATATAAGACTATGATTAATTGGTTTAATGTAAGTGAAATGTAAGCTTTAGTGAGAAGAAGGAAAGTAAATAGATTTGGACTGACGACAGACCCTTACGTTTTCATGAACAAGTACAGACCCTGCCAGAGTTATCTTCTTTCACTTGCTGAGGGGTCCGTTCAATTCTCAGACACAGTTCGGTGTCCTCTATCTTTCTATTTCCCCTCAACTTGTGCTACAGTTGTGAGTATTGACTGTGTAGATGGATGTTCCCTGAAAAGGTTATACCCGAGCATGCATTAGTTCTTTTTACATCCATTGTAAAAAAGCAAGTACCGCCTGTTTATGCTCTGTAGACATTTGTCATTTGATCAACTGGAGATCAGGAGGGCCATCTCTGTACCTCTTACACTGATCCATACTCTTCCAGCACATAAGACCGGATGACATTGTGTTGGGTCTCCATGGTGGCAAGAAGTTTTAGACTAAATGATTAACAATTCATATGGACTTTGTCACTAAGAGTATGTGCATATTTCCAGTTTACTCACACCTGTATCAGTATACATTGACTTTAGTAGGTACAAACAAATCTACAAATGATAGAGCATCACAGTAACCGGTCAAATGTATGCATGTTAATGCTGACTTCATCTTTGAAAGTAATTTTTGCCTGATATATTCCTGAAAAAAAAAACCCCTACATAAATATATTTATGAGTCTTGGGAAATTACTTAATGACTAGCTGGTTCAGCTCTGATGACTAATCCTTATCTCTTAGAATTCATACCAGTTAAATTATACACCAGGACCTAAGCTTATAAAAGAAATGCCAAGATTTTGAGGAGGAATTTGAAAGAACAGCCTCCATAGTTCCTTTTTTTAGGATGACAATTTGGAGACATTTGAACTGGCAGCTACTGAGCCCACTTCTACAGCATATTTCATGACAACTCAAATTCAATAACGGAATACAGTTTTGAAGAGGTTTATCATAGAAATATGATTTTGGCACAAATATTTTGCCCTTGTTCAATATATATTCATTTTAAGCCAACAAATTTCCTTTCTATTACCTTCATGAGATAGCCCTGGGATCAAATTAGCTATTATTAGAACAAAGTAGCTTCCTCTTTATATAATTATCAGCAGGGTACATTTCTTTTCATTTTCATGCATACCTTATTTTATATTTATGTTTACAGTGGTGAGCATACGTAGTTGACCCAAAGGCAGTTACTTTCTGGGTAACAGGTTGCCTCGTTTGTCATTTTTATATTTTACCTTCTTTTGTTTACAGTATTTGTTTCACTTTGCCTCCTGATTCCACTCAGTTTTTTTTTTTTTTTTTTTTTATGACCGTCTGTTGTGTGAGTGCCAAATAGAACAGCCTATGATTTATGGGTTGTAATAACTAAAACATATATGAATTAGAGGCTGATGACGCACAAGGCAGGCATCTATGGCTCTTTTCTGAATAGATCCCAGCTTACTTTAATAAACGCTCTTACTAAAAACAATGACATTGCCACTGATACTGTGACCAGTCCCATTTCAACACCATGGTCTAAGATTCATCTACATTCACATTTAATATTTCAGCAGATTTATATTCTTGCCTAAAAGTCCTTATGATTGAAAAAAAGTTTTTGTACCATTGCTGTAAACCAGAAACAAACCAGTTATCATTCATTGATATAATTGAAAAATACATTAGAATAACAGGATAGATTCTTATTTACATACACACTAAGAAAACCTTGGAGCTTGACATCTGCTCTCTGTTCAAAGTGGCATTTAGTAGGTAATATAGACATATGAAACACTATTTGGATCTGTCTCCTTAAGGCAACAGGAATAACTGAAAAGGATTTGGAAAGGAAGTAACCTTCCTGTTATTTAATTCCCCATTTTAAAATTCAATAATCCACGTCAGCTATGCCTAGACCTATCTCGTTGTAACTAAAGCCATCTAAGGTACAAATCTAACGGTCCCTGCAATGTTGATATGTTTAGTATAAAAAGAGGAGTTTGACAGGGCTCTTTGGGCCTTAATCACTCTGTTGGATGTTACCTTACTGAGCTTGGACTGGGTAATTCTGAGTCCTCAGGAAAAGCATAGCATAGGAACTCCACTTCACAATTCTGTAATGGTTGATTTCCAACCTGGGCTTTGCACGGATGGCAAGAAACCTATGCCAGTTTCTTGAGGGATGCTATGTTAACAGTGGCTTCCTCTTTCTATAGACAAAGGACATACATGGATGTCCTTTAAAAGGTAGAACCTCCAAGAAAATCAGTTAGAGATGAGGTGGGAAATAACCACTTTCTTTATCTCTGTAACCCATGGAGGCCTTATTTCTAGAACATGGTATTCAGAAGCTTGCCACAGCTACACAATTATCATTGCCCAAGTAAAAATGAAAGCTTGTGGACCCTGTTCAAGAAGAATGTTAAAATTTTCTCACTGGCAACAACAGAATATTTATCTGAGCATGGGATCCTTTGCCACTCTGTTGGGCATGCCTCTGAAGTATCCTTACACATACAATAAGGTTGTAGTGTGGTCCCAAAAGGCCAAGCTTTAAGACAAAAGCAACTAAAGCCATCTTTTCAAAAAGCTTATCTTGACTCATCACTTACCTCCCTTTCTCAGTGAGGATAATGTTGTACATTGGAGTTAAGACAATCAAAGATGCAAGGAAAGTGAGCAGGGTACCAGCTATCAAAAGTCAAGAGGAGCATTACCCATCATTCACCTTCAGGGCTTCTTTGGAAGTGGAAAATAGCATAGGTAAATAAATTAGAAGCAGCATTGCTTTTGCATTTGAAATCACTTATTGTTCTACCAGTACCAGCCATGGCAATGTATGACTAGCATCTGGTGTCTGTAGCCATGAATTCTTCCTAAATCCACTTCATTTAACAGGTTCTGTGAAAGTCCTCTTCAGCCTCTGTTGGCCTCATCCCCAGCACCTAAAATTACAATGTCCCCAATTCTGTCATTAGGTCTTTAACCATATTTAGTTGTGCTTTTTATACCATAAACATTTGACTTCTGACCAAGCAAGCATAACAAAATCTGATGCACCAACATCATATCTCTCACTCCAATTCCAGATGACTCCTCTGGGTCTTTCTTCTTTGAGGACTCCACTCTCGCCTTAAGTTTGCAAACGCAAAAGCAAGCTTGATGCTTCCCTTTTTTTATTTGTATTTTTCTGTTTATAGGGCCACTATTTCCCCAGGAGCCAGTTAAACTCACTATTGACTTTCACTCTGGTCTCTCTCCACCAAGGCCTGTCGGTCATCGAATACAGTAGCACTCTCTGTGGCTTCGCATTCCCACTATTTTGCTGTGATGACTCATCTTATTCTGTCAGTCATCTGAGTGTCCTGAGCTGCTTCCCTTTAGGATCTTATTAGTTGGACTAAAGCTCTGCGACGGCTGCCCACCATCGGAAGCAAGGCTGAGCATACATTCTTCTGTGACATACCAGATAAGACTTTGTACCAGTGGTTCTCAACCTTCCCAAGGCTGCGACCCTTTAATACAGTTCCTAATGTTGTGCTGACTAGCAACCATAAAGTTATTTTTGTTGTTACCTCATAGCTGTAATTTTGCTGCTTCTAGGAATCATAATGTAAATATCTGACATGTGACCTTGTGAGCACCACTGGTTTGGTTTAGAGACCCTATACTATTTCTGTGATAATTCCTTTTCTCAGCCATTAAAGCACCAAGATAACCATACAGCTACAAACAGGCATATGTACCTTCCAGTAGAACCTATCTTAGAAATTAATCTGAATTTGGGACTCTAGTCATAGCTTGCCAACCTGACACAAATAGAACCTTTTCCAATTCTCACATACTTCATAGTATTAGTTCAAAGCTCAAATTGGATATTTACACAAAAAGAGCTATTAAAGATAATATAAAAATATTAGTGATAACATACAATGTATGGTTTGAGCCTGTTGAAATTTAAAAATTAAACTCCACCTCTGTGTCATTCTTGCTCTGTGTACATTGCTGTCTGGGATGCTCTGTGGCCACAATCTTTGCTGTTAATATTTCTGATTTGGTAGGATATAAATTATGATTGCTGAAAATAGCGTCAAATGGTAGATCTGCAAGACTATGTTCAGAGTGGGAGGGGTTGGCAGGACATGCTTGTAGGAATTACTTGGTACTTCGTGAATACGATGGAGTAGGTATAAAGAAGTCTGAGGAGTTCTGCTGAGATTTATCTGGCCTGCTCTAATTTCACATTTACAGCAATCTAATAGGATTTAAGCTTGGTCATATTTTACTTAAAAAAGAATGGGGCCTGGAAAGACATTTGATAGAGGCCAGTTGTAAAGCCTAGCAGATTTCAGCAGGGAAATACTTGCAATACGTATAGAGAAGTGGTTTGTGATGTCGTCTCACTGAGGGAGCTGTATGAATGCATAGGCACAAGGATCCCAGAGCCTTTAGGCAAGTTTGCATATCCCTGAGCCACGACGGGCCGGGACTAGATTTTGAAGAGAAGCTGACACCTTTCCTTTCCCCTTCACCTTCTCTCTCTCCTATCTTCTCTCCCTACCCTTACCATGATAGATTTATGGGCTGAAATGAAACATGATCGATTTTATCTTCTTAAAGTGACACTTTACATAAAAGGGAATGACATTATGAGTTATTACCCCACACTAAGCCTCAAGTGTGTGTGTGAAACACTTTCAGTAGTTTGAATGTGACATTCAGTCCAATTAAACCATGTTTCAACTAGCTAGTGCCTGCTGCCATTTCCAAAACAATTTGCTCTGAAATAGCGAAACACTCACTTTTCTTTCCATCTAAATCGTATGTACCAATTCCACTGCTTGGGCACGTGTCCTGCTGCACGGGACAAAGGCATTCTTTGTGTGGAAACAGCGCCAAGCTTTCACTAAATTGCGGACGTAATGATTAGAAAGCCCTTTGCACTTCTGTGAAGCTGTGTACGGAATGGTGTACTTGTTCCGCAGCCAACTCTCTGCTTCAAGACTAGCTCGTTGTCATGAGAGTTTGGAACTACATATCCTTTCACCTCTTCAGAACACAATTGCTGAGTGTCTGCTGTGTAGCTGTAACCCTCCTAGAGATAGAGTTCAGCAAGAGCCAGAGTCTTGTCCCCATGGAGTATGTAGCATAGTGGTGAAGACAGCGTATACATAAACAATCCAGAGAGTGACAGATGTAAGCAGGACAGTGAATTAGGATGATGATATGCAAATTTTCTTTAAGGTGTCTATGAGGTGACATTTTACGAGAGATCTGAAGACATGATTATCTAGGAGAATAGTATGTGAGGCAGGAGAAAGAACAAGAACAAAACCCCCGAGGGATGATGTGATTGGCATATTTGAGGGAGGAAGAGGGTTATAAAAATGGATCAGAGCCATAGAAGTGACTCAGTGCACATAGTAGTTTGGGGCTGCTTTAGGACTTGGGATTTCCATGTGATGGTTGTGATATATCAAGGGGAAAAGGGTTAGTAGTGGGAGTGTCTGCCTCGGGGGAAATAAAATATATCTTAAGTTTTGGAGTAATAAGTCTTATTCTTGTGAAGGAAATATAAATGTAGAGAAAGAAAAGATGGCATAGGATCATAATGGTCTGGACAAGGGTAGCAGAGGTATATAACTCCAAATGGTGACAATTTTGTCTGCAATTTGAAAGGAGGGGCAACATAATTGTATGGCTAATTTAGTCTGAATAGTGATTGAGAATTAAGAAGGACTGTAAGTTTAAGGCCCACATGACAGGAAATCCATAGTTGCCATTCACTGAGCTTGGAAGATATTGGAAGGCACATACTAGGAGACATGGTCCAGGGGCTATACAAGTCCAAATGCTTTGTAAAGACTTGGCATGATAAATCAGCATTTGGAAGACATTTAAAAAACAGAAGTTTTAGAGACTGAAATATGATTGCACATGAACTGTATATGAATAGGAAGAAAAACTGGTGGCAGTTGGGTATTTCAAATGTTAGAAGTCAGAGAGATCATAAAAACACACCTGAAGAATCCATGAAAAAGTAGCCAGTGAGCAGAACAAAAACCCAGAGATAGTTACCGAACAAAATGTTTTGTAGAGAACCAAGTCGTAAATTATATCTGATGATACTTGTAGGCAGCTTAAGTGAAGATCAAATATTGAGCATTGAACTGGGCCTTTGGCCAATCGCACTAGTGGGTGACCTGATGGTGATGATGCAAGATCTCCTCCTCTCCCAAAATGACTGATAGTTTTACATTTCCTCATCTCTCTTTAAACCTCAAACATTTGTTTCTATTTTCAAGTTGGCGAGGCTACTCTTTCAGCGTAGAGGAACAGCTAAAAGGACCCTTACAGACATACCACCACTACCCAGCTACGGCAGTGTATACTTCCAGACTCTTCTACTTTGCCTTCCTGTTCATTACAATGGCTGGAAAAAGAATCAATATTCTCCTGAAGAATACTATAGGAAATCACTCCAGAACTCAGCAGCTTATAACAACACTCATCGGTTACCTCATACAGTATATGGTAGTTAATAATCAGGTAACCAGATCATCAGATAACTGCAAAATCTTGCAGTCACCTGCTGAGTAAGGCTTCTCTGGGCTATGAGATCAGTTTCCCAAGATGGTGCTGTGTATAGGCTACCTTGTTTGTTTGTTTTTGTTTTTACTGTTTCTTGACAGAGGGCTTTTGTGCCTTTCTTTGTGGGTTTCTTCAAAGGATTGAGTGTCTGGATGTTATGGATCAGAGTGAGTGATCCAACAGAGCACTGAATATCAGACCAGTGACTTGGTAGATGTGGGCATCTACAATATGTATGAATGGTCTCCTTTAGTTGTACTTTATAATAAGATACCTTGCTCAGCCAAGGCACAGGCGGGTGGAGATTGGCCCTGCCTCAATGAGATGAGGAGACAGACTTTATTGCTCCAAGGAGCAAAAGGGAGGTGGGTTGGGGAAAAGAGGTGGGGGCAAGAGGAGAGGAGGGAGGGAGAACTGGGATTGGAATGTAAAAAATTAATAAATAAAAAATTTTTAAAAAGATTATAACCTCACTAGCTAGAGAATAGAAAGTCATGTTGGAAGTTTGAGGAGACAGGACAGGATGTAAAATGATCAGTTATACCAGTACAGAAGAGAGGATATTGTCCAGAAATGTGTGTAATTTTGAGACCACAATAGGGTACCATCTTACGAGAGCAGCAACAAACTTCAAGTTGCTGTTGTTGTTTTCCTCAACTACTATTGATGGCTTAAGCATAACTCTAGAGTTGGGGAACACTGGCTATTGAACTTGACTGTTAGTACACATCTTCAACTTCATCACTCAGGAAGCAGAGGTAGAAAAACTGTCAGTCAACTAATTCAAGCATTTGGTGGATTTGGAAAACTTGTAGAATGAGTGCAGCAGAGAGAATGAGCCACAAAGAACGTGTGTGGAAATGCCCAGATTATGTTGTTAAGTTGTTGGTAATGGTGAGACTGTATGTGGCTATAAAAATGAGGTCACAGAGGGTGACTGTGGATAAGATCATGGAACAGGACATCAAAGGAGGCTGCGATAAGAAGTTACAATTAATTATATCATGTTTTAGTTGGAGAGAATGCCAAATCTCTCAGGAATGAGGAGGGCCCAGGAATGTCTGTAACAGGCCGACAGTGTGAGCTCTCCATAAGCTGCAGAGAAGAGTTAAAACCATCCATTTATCTTTCTGGGACAGGAGGACAGCACTGTGGATGGGAAAAGAGCTCCCATAGCCGAGTGCAGAAAGTAGGTCAGAGGCTCTTTCTAAAAAATTGTTTTTTATTTATTTGTTTATTTATTTATTTATTTGTGTGTGTGTGTGTGAGAGAGAGAGAGAGAGAGAGAGAGAGAGAGAGAGAGAGAGAGAGAGAGAGAGAGGGAGAGAGAGAGAGAGAGAGAGAGAGGGAGAGACAGAGGGAGAGAGATCAATGGTGATTTCTCTTAACTGCAAGCACCTATGAGGTCAGATACTTTGGATTCTCCCCTGGATCTAAAGTCACGGGCAATTGTACCCTCTGATTTGGATGTAGGACACAGAAATCAAGTCTTATGCAAAAGCTCTTCACAGCTGAGCCACTTCTCCAGTGGGTTCTTAGTGGGCAGCTGGAAGTGTTGGAGCAAGGTCGTGCAAGAAGCTGTCAGAATAATACAGAGAATACAGATTTCACTGATGTGAAACTACAACACTCAGAAGCCACCCAGGTGTGTGTAGCAAGACTATGGGATTCACAAGGCATGTTAGTGGTGAGCAACCGACCCGGCAGCCTTGGGTTCCCTATAATGGCCTGCGTTGAAGGAACCTGTCGTCCTGTTGTGGTAGGCAGTCTCTGGCTTTGTTTTTGTTCATTTCAGGCATTGAAAGGGGTAGGACTCACGATGACTAGGCACACGCAGCAGTCTGTGTGCTCAGCATTTCTATGTGGTAAAGCTATGTTTCTCCCTCTTCTCTGTTATGTACTTGTGCTGTAGAGATGAGTTACACAACAGAAGGTGCAGGGAAGGCACTTGGAAACTGCCCGTTTCCAGATGTGTGGCCACGGGGTAAATTTGCAAACACTGAAGATTCCTTTGTGTTGTTGTTTTTTTGTTTTGTTTCCTTTCTTTTTTCCTTTCTTTCTTTCTTTCTTTTTTTCTTTCTTTCTTTCTTTCTTTCTTTCTTTCTTTCTTTCTTTCTTTCTTCTTTAACAGACACATAATCCTATTCTTGAGTGTGTAAGGCTATAGCACACAAACTTACACACACACACACACACACACACACACACACACACACATGTACATATTGTACTTGCCATGGCAATTTACTTGTGTAATTAAAATGAAGATACAGCTTTTACTAAATGAATAGTTCTTATGTGTCAATGTAAATATTTTCAGAAGATAGCATAGCATGTCCATGACACATCTTAACCTATATTTAAATACTCTTATTATTGTAATAGTAAACAAAAAAAAAACCTATGAAATGCATACAAGATAGCTTTCTCTTTGCAAGTTGAATTGTTGGTTTGTACTGCCTGCATGTGGATTTGGGTCATGTGAGTTGGTTGGCTGTTAGGAAATAGATTCCTCTATGTCTCTGGAAAAGTGCACCCTTCAAAGTAACTTGCACAAACTCCCCCCGCCACCAGGAAAGGGTGAGCCCAGGCACCTATTAACCTGTAGGGATTATGTAGCTCTGGCTATGATTGACTCATTGGCTTGCCTCAGGAAATGCTCCTGGTATGTGTTGTGTGCTAACAGAGCCAGGCTTTGCTGATCAGCACGTCACTCCCGTGAAGACGTGGGCATGCTTTTGTGCATTTGTTCTTGTAGCCTGGGAGGCATATTTCAACACACTGTCCAGAATTGGCTAGAACATGCCTGTCACTCCCAGCTGACTCCGATGACGCTCCTGCCAACGTAGATTTACATCAACACAGTTCTTTACTGGAAAAAGCTCATTTAGAATATACAGGGTGGCCCATTTAAAACAGGCATGGCATCAATTTGAGAAGGAATGCAGTTTAGCAAATGTGTTAAAAGAAATGGACTGACAGTTGAAGGTTCTACAGAGCAGAGAGTTATAATGGGCATCAACCCAGATCATTTCCTTCATAAGATGCCCTAAGCTCAACTACCAGAGTGGTTTATTATGAGGTAAAGAACCCCCTATGCCAGTCTTTCTCTCTTACCAGGCTGGGCGTGCAGGTAATTCTAGTTCTTTCCTTATTTATTCTCATCTTCCTAATATTGTACTTATTAAGATGTGAGAGTTGATAGTATCCAGTGTGATATGACTATATTGCTCTTAGCCTGCTCCAAAATTTGGTTTGAGAACATAATGGGAACATAGATTTTTTTTCCCCTGTAGCGTGAAATCTTTTGGCACATGACCATCTTGCTTGTGACTCATCCTCAATATCTTAATGACTGTTTGGGATAGACATATTACGCAGATGTCTATAGTCAGGAAACCAGGCACGCAAATAAAAGCTGTTGCCATAGTTATCCTGCAGTAATAATAATATACAAACCCAAACCGCCGTTGCTGTTCAAAAGGAAATTTCAGTATCCATGGAGCATGACCTCTGATTAATACTACTGTGACCTTTGGTAACTCACCTTTCTTTTTCTCCACCCCAGCCTATTCTAAGTCATTAGAGTAATGGACACGGCTGAATGGGTCTGCAATTTTACACCATCTCTTATGACAACCAGCACGATTCTCAATGACACATGCTTTGATCTGTCTGCTTTTAAATCTCTTAAGCTGCAAAGCTCCAGACAGCTTCCTCCCTGAAGATTTTACAGTCCCAATTGACCTCATCATGAGCTCTATATTTATGCTTGTTTGGACACATGGAAGTCAGACTTTTTATCAAGGGCCACATGAAAAGTCAAGGTCATCAGCGTCTTGCTACAGCACTCGTGTTATTGTCACACCTAGCAATAATGAAGGATGACCTTTGAAAGTGATCAAAAGTGGTCAGTGACATTATAGGAATACTATTAAAGGCCCACTGTTATTTTTCCTCTGTTGTAACTTGTCTCCAATTAAGAAACGGTGGCCCCAATAAATTGTAAATGGTTCCATACTGCCTGCAGCAAGCATAGCTGGAAATGAAGTGAGTGCAGTGAGCAAAATGAAATTAATGCATAGAAGCTGAGGCGTAGCATTGGTGCAGATGAACGTTCACAGGTCTGTCCTACGGCAGGACTGCTCAGAATGAAGCCATGCTTGCAGGTGTGTATCCAAACATTGCCAGCGACTGGGGAGCTCTTGATGAAAACACTGACATTGAGATTTCACATTGCTGCCTCGGAGCCACATCCTGTGTGTGCATCTGTCTGATTTGTGTATCCTTGATCTGACTGCACACTCATTCACAAAGCAATCGTGTGATGGCTGTCTTACTGTTATCCTCCTCTCCCTACTGAGGCCTATATGTAGAGCCTTAGGTCGGGATGCAGGAAGCCTGATTCTCTAAGCGGTGACTGTAGTAGTCAATAAATAAAGAAAGAAGGTGTCTCTTGGAGCCTGTTCAAGAGTCTTACTGGCTCTTATAATGACTCTGCTCCCAAGAGGCCCATCCCATGCCCCGGAGATGCCAGTTTCTGAGTGTACATGGTTTAGTGGCAACTTCTGGTCTGAAATTCCCTCTAAGCTTCTGCCAATTTTCAAGGCCTTTGGGAGGATGATAAACCATCTCTCCCAGGGAAAACTCCTCTCCACCACTATGCCATGAGCGCTTTCCAATAGAGCCCTGTCAGCCCACGGTGTACATTTCAGACCAGTAAACACAGCAAGATGAGGAAAAGCTGTGTTCTTTCTCTTGACGGACATTGTCTGGCGAGACCATGATGACCATGTATAAAAGAGCATCCCTTTGAAATGTCTCACCTTTAACCCAGGATATGCTTGTTTCTGCTTTATTTTTTTGTTTCTGGTAACACGATACCTTTAAGAGCTTCATAACTGTTCTATGAAATGTGCCCAGTACTTGGAGGCAAATGAAAATCTCTTGCTCTCATTTCTCATTCTTCCTCAGATCCAGCTGTGTAGAAGTCACCCTGAAATATTACAGCCCCAACTTCAGAAGTTTGATCTTTTAGGAAGCTTTGCGATTTGAATGTCAAGAAATTTCTCAGGACTTGAGGAGCATGGGCACACTTCATACGACACCTTACTGCTTATGGTAGTGTGTTGTGTGTGTGTGTGTGTGTGTGTGTGTGTGTGTGTGTGTGTGTGTGTTTCGCACGTGTGCACATGCAGTTACTAACAGTGTAACCAAAAGAGTCAGTAGGCATCTTAAACTTTTTTTTCTCAGAGCCCAATCTTCCAGAGGGAAAGCCATAATGTTTTTCCTAGGGATGTCATAGCAAATAACCTCAGACTTGGTAACTTCAAGCAGTAGAGGCTTGTTCTGTCTCACTTCTGGAGCTGGGGACCATTTCTGGAGCTGGGGATCATTTCTGGAGCTGGGGACCATTTCTGGGGCTGGGGATCATTTCTGGAGCTGGGGATCATTTCTGGAGCTGGGGATCATTTCTGGGGCTGGGGATCATTTCTGGAGCTGGGGATCATTTCTGGAGCTGGGGCTCATTTCTGGAGCTGGGGATCATTTCTGGAGCTGGGGCTCATTTCTGGAGCTGGGGATCATTTCTGGAGCTGGGGATCATTTCTGGAGCTGGGGCTCATTTCTGGAGCTGGGGATCATTTCTGGAGCTGGGGATCATTTCTGGAGCTGGGGATCATTTCTGGAGCTGGGGACCATTTCTGGAGCTGGGGATCATTTCTGGAGCTGGGGATCATTTCTGGAGCTGGGGATCATTTCTGGGGCTGGGGATCATTTCTGGGGCTGGGGATCATTTCTGGAGCTGGGGATCATGGCACAGACAATATTGTGCTTGACCTGGAGGAAGAAGGAAAGCCTCGTCTAGCTTCTGGTGGCCACCAGCTTCCTGGACTTCACTTCAGCCTCTGCCTCCATCAGCAATGCATTCTTATCTTTTACATGTCTGGCATACCCTTGCCATGGGCCTTCGAGTGCACCCACTTAATATAAGATGATTTCCTTATCCCTCTTAACTTCGCAGATTAATTTCCCCGACCCCCTTTCTCAAACAAAGTTATATACACAGGTTTACAGTTTAAGGGCATCTTTTGCGGACACTGCTGAGCCCACTGTGGTATCTGAAGTTGTGTCAGTGAGAGTTCTGCGAAAGCCACCAACTGAGCACACAGACCTGGACAATACTTTCTGGGAACGCCCACCATTCTTCAACTTCCTGCCTGACTTGTAGGGAAAGCGGGTATCTAGAAGTTAGGGAATGGTGATACAAGGAACAAACAGTAATTACCTCTTCAATACCTGAGACATCAATCAAATCGTATCTTAAGCATTCTGTTGTTCAGGCAGGACATGCAGCTACCACACCTTAGCCAAGCATTCTGTTGCTTAGGGCAGACAATCATGTTTCACCTTGGAAGAGCAAGGGGCAGGCAGGCAAAACCTCTCCAACCTTAAGTCCAAATGGAATGGAGTCAGTTCTGTGGATTCCCACAACTACTGACTGATTTATTATGACACTGGAGTTTGGAAACCACAGTGTCCAGGAAACCTTTAAGTTACTGTCATTTTTATCAGTATCATTGTCTATAAATTATAGGTAACAAACGTTCACCTGTAATAAAAACAAGCTGTTCAAAGAAAAAAAAAAGTTAAGAAATGGCAGACTTCCTTCAAGTGGCACAGGCCTGGCCTGCGGATTCTCCTCCAAGGCTGTGGAAAGGGAGCCCCGGTTATACGGCATCATGTGTTTATAGAGTTCTCTTGAGAGAGGAGGAGGACATTTGAAGGAGTGACAGGTTCAAAGGGTGGTGTGAGTGTCGGTAACTGGAGTTAGAGTATTGAAACCATGCAGGGGTCTCCCCACCTTCTGATCCTGACTTCAGGGAAGCCAAGCAAGAGAACCCTCAGTTCCAGGGTGGCCTGGCCACATAGCAAGACCCAGCCTCAAAACACCAAAAAACAAACAACACAACCGAGAATATAAACACAGGGTAAATATTTGTGGTCAAAATTTTGATTAGACACAATCAAGAGTAAGTCCTCTACACTGTACGGAGAGTGAGAGAGTACTCAGCCTGTCCTCATCAAAGCCCTCCCCTCAAGGCTCACGGATCTTTGCAGAAAGACGAGGGAGAAAACTTTTAAGATCCAGAGATGGTGGATGACTCCCAAAAAAACCAGTGTCTTCCAGATATAACACGGCTGATACCCATATAAACTCCCAGAGACCGTGATGGCATCCATAAAACCTGCACAGGTTCAGGTCAGACGAAGTCCCAGCACAGAGAAGGGGGCCTGGACACACAGTCCTGTCCTTAGCCAGGACATTGCAATCTATGCCTTCTGGCAAGGGGAAAATCCGTTTTCTCCAAGGAAGTGTCACTGTGTCTATGAACCACGTCCCAGAGCAGGTCCTATACTCAGAAGTGTTCGGCTAGCATAAAATGGACTCCAGAGTTTTGTTGTTTGGATGTTTTCTCATTTTCTGGGTTTGTGGTCTGTTTGGGTATCTTGTTTTGGGGCTTCAATGTTTTCGTCTTTGGGGGATGGGGGAGGGGGTGGGGGAGTAGAGAGAAGGAACATGAAATTGGGTGAGTAAGGAGGAGTTGGGGATGCAGAAAGAGTATGACCAAAATATAATGTACAAAACTTTTTATAAATAAAGCCCTCTAAGTGCCTTGCTGTCCCCTTCAACTTCATATTTGTCCCCACTAGAATAACTCTGCTAACCATTGTTTAGCGAAGTCTTCCAAAATATCCGCATGCATATTTAATTAAGTATAAGAATATTGGTACACTGACAGTGAAATGCATTAAGGACAATGCTAGATATTCCCAGCTATTATTTCATTTAATTCTCATTACAAATGTAATAATTTTCCAGTAAAGCATGTGTCAATTGGTGAAATCATTGCTTCGTTTTAAACACCCAAAGGCCTCAGAAAGGGTCCTCAAAAGTTGCCTCGCCACTTTTCACGCCCACGAAGAGTGTACCTGAAAACCTTCTCATGCCCACTCTACCATCACAGTGGCTGACAGAATGTCATTTTCCTCCCTGTTATAAGTAAGTGATAATACATAAAAATTACTCTTTCATATTTTATGGGTGAAACTGAAAAATTGTTATTGATTCTCATTCCTTGCCCACTGCCTATTCATATGTTCTCCGTATTCAATAATTGGAATAACCATATGGAATTGATTTGAAATAATAGTACACTCGGGAGTTATCTCTGGCATAAATGTTTACAGTTGGTTTTCTGCTTTTCCTTATATTTTGTTTCTATTTTTAAAGATTTGTTTTACTTGTGTTTGTAGTGTGTGTGCATGTGCGCGTGTGCCTGTGCGTGTGTTTAAAAGTGGTGCCCATCGAGGCCAGAAGAAGTCATCAGGTCCCGTGGAGCTGGGGCTACAAGCAGTTCTGAGGTAGCCAACCTGGATGCTGGGAACTGAACGCTGGTCATCCAAAGGGGAAGCATGTTCTCTTAACCCACAGACTTGCTCTCCAGCACCTTCTTTATGGTCACTGTTTTTTTTTAGCCATATCCCAGAACAGAACATAAATTTTACTACCTGCACTTTTAAGAGTGTAGTCTGGCAGTGCTAAGTGTGTTCTCTTTGCATTGTGATAGCTTGGCAGGAAATTTTCTTCAGGCAAAACGGAAACTTGGGGCGCCTTAAAGGATAGCTACCCCTCTTTGGGGATCTGCAGCCGCCACTGGTAACCACCAGTGTACTTGCGAATGCTCTGAATTTAAGCATTTGGAGGACTTCACTTAGTGGGGTCACAGGGTTTGATTTTGTGTCACTGACTAAGTTCGCCTTACAGTCGATTCCTATGTAGCACGAGACCGGATTTTCTTCTTAAAATGGGCAGTGTCTGCATTGCTGTCTTCCCCCCACGTTTTGCATACCTATCCTGCTATCAGGGGAGGCTTGTTTGGCTTCTGCCTCCTGACTGTGGTGAGGAGTGATCTGGAAAGCGTGGTGGACAGACATCCACCCGTCTCCTCCAGGCCTTGCTTTCAACTCTTTTGGAGATAGGCCTCCAAGTAGGACTTCCACGTGATACTGCGGCAGGGTCGCTAATTTCCAGGAATCTCCACAGCATTCCCACAGTGGCCTCACTGGTTTTTCACTCTGCTAGCAGAAGCTTCCAGTTTTCCACGTCCTCATTCACTCTCTATTTCTTCACTTCCTCTCTGCTCGCCTCCTGTCTCTCTCCTACGGTAATTATCCTAATGGATGTGTGTGGGGAAAAAAAATTGCCTCATTTTGATTTTGATTTGTATTTCTTTTGTTGGCCATATTGAGCATATTTTATTTTGTTTTAAAATGTTTACTTTAAAACCGTTGTGTACAAGTGTATATAAAAAGTTCAGCAATTCCTCCACAGCCCTCTGACCCTCCCTTTCCCCTTCCATCAGTCCTGCTTGTCGCCTTAGGCTATTACAGCTCTACGTTCATATAGTATACACATACATGATGTTATACATCGATGTGA
Organism: Cricetiscus sungorus; assembly: GCA_030556225.1. Classification (NCBI taxonomy): domain Eukaryota; kingdom Metazoa; phylum Chordata; class Mammalia; order Rodentia; family Cricetidae; genus Cricetiscus; species Cricetiscus sungorus. Next base: position 3,365,936 of record JANBXA010000411.1, on the reverse strand, counting down.
GAAAACACATTCTTACCTTTCAAGACTGGCTAATTCACTTAACGTGATTGCCCCCAGATGTGTCTATCCCATCTGCCTTGACCGGTTTGCCACTAGAATGTCAGCCGTAGACATTCTGTGCAAATATCTGCTCGATTTTACCTATCTGTATTCTGAAATATTCTGAATATTGTAAGGTTTTATAACATTTTTTTTTCTCCAGCAATATCTGAATGAAGGTCTTGTACTAAATTTAGTACCCTGGATAGTCTTACCACTAACACAGAGATGTAAAACCTTATCCCATCGTGAAGTGATACTTGCTGTCTAATGATACAGATATAAGGGTAGAAAGATGGCTACTTAGGAACTGGAGCTGTCTGAATGCTGGGTAGCAGTGCTTTTGAACATTGCTCTTCTCAAAAATAGGTAGAGGTAAAGCACAGAGAAGTTTAGAAAGGTTTCCTTAGTGATAATACTTGATCATTCTTAGGAGATATAATTTATTATTTTTGAGTATGTTCTGTATGATGGAATGAAATATGGTGGGCATTGTTATCAATAAGGTGACAAGTATGTTAGCAATGCTGAGAAGTTAGTACACACTAAAGTATGTATTAATGACTGCAGATTCTACTGGGGCTAAGCTGATTTCTGTGTATTCCTAAAATTGCTGGGCCAGATTCCCAATCCTTATTTTTAAAAAAGAAAGAACAACTATTAAGATAATGAATTCATTTTGAGCCTTTAAAACCAAATGGCTTCTAGAATATACTGTTAAGCTTAGATGACACACTGCTACAAATTATTTTCCTCATCTGTCTTTTCTTCCCCAGTCTCTTATTGATTTCATGAATTGTGGAAACCTGAACAATGTAATTTCAGGTTGCTAACATGGAAAAGAATCTGGATTTATAAAGATGGCTCTTTGGAGACTAGTTAGCAAGCTTTGTGTTACTAAATTAAAGCTTTTACTCTCTGATGGCTTGAAAGGGGAGGGGGAATCATTAAGTTCTCTGAAAGAAAATGCATGACATTTAAAACCAATGTCCGACAGATAGTGTAGTTTCCTAGACTAACTGCTTGGGAGAGCTATGTGCTTTTTCTACATTATACCAAAGCACCTAACTCTTCGTGCCCAATTACAGTCATATCGAGAGTGCTTGCTATTAGGCACATCCATTTAACTTACTTTTAGGTAGCAAATTGCAAAATTTTCTTTAACATGAGTGCAATGCCAGGACAAACAGCTAAAACTCTAACAGGGGAGGAACTTGTCAAAGAAGACAACGAGAAAGAAGAGAAAAGCATGTCAACTACTCAGTGACTCAGAGACGGGGGTGGGGGGTAGGGGGTGGGGTGAGGGGGGTGGGGGGGTAGAGGTGTGGGGGGGGTGGGTGTAGGGGGGTGGGGAGGTGGGGCTGTAAAGATCATCCTGAGTTTTGAATAGATGGCAGAATTGAGCCCAACATTTTTTATTTGGAGACCCAAGGTCATGCATTTTGGGCACAGCTGGGTCTAAAGACAGTTGTGTGATGCAGACCAGTGGTCCTTTTCATATGACCCTGGTGTCTCTGATGTCTGAGAATGAACTGGAGGAAGGCAGGAAACCTTGTCTTTCATTGAATACAATTTCCTCCTCTTGTTTGGACTCCCAGATTTGGAATACAGAGAAAATAATAGTAATTATAATTCCAGATTCCACATCATAAGGCCAGCTTGAGTATATACTAGGTTCCTTCCCCATGGCCAGCCAGCTGAGTGACCTCAGGCAAATTGTGTAAATCCTTATGAGTTCAGCTTCCTTAAATCTCAAGTAGGTTGTTGATTTCTGAAGTTCTTTCTGGAGTAAGATGCTGTGTTCCTTCAACCCAGATAACCTCAGGAGGATGCTGCGCAGCAAAGTCACCCGGTTGCTCGTCCACTGCATGTCCCCTTCAAACTGGAAAGCAATAGAACCCTCGTTTCATTACAGTGCTGTTGCTACATTCATCTGGTGGACTTCCTCGCCAATGACATAGACTTAGATGACGTCTATTCAGCATACTGAGGCATGGGTAAATGCAGGAAAATTGTTAATTTCTAAATCCCGAATTGGGCCACCATTTCAAGGTACAAAGGGTTAAAATTTAGGAGTTCATGAGAATATTCTTACTGTTGAAAAACATATCAAAGTAATGTTCATAAAGTGATCTGCCTTCTTCCCCCTAATATTTTCTATTTTAGAATGAAATATCACTAGAAAGAAATTGATGGCTGTTCCAGTAAACACAGTAAAATGGACCATTTTATCATTATTGAAAATAAATAATGGGCTTTATAAAAACGAAGAATTAATGTTAGGAGGTTATGCATTTGGAAAGCCCACAAAGCTAATAACATTCTATACTTAGCCCGGAAATATGGGCCAATGGATATTGAGGCACTAAATCATTTATGGTTGAATTCGTTATTCAGTTCTAGAACAACAACAGTAATATAGCATTTCCTCCCTTTATAAATTTCTCACACAGAGTCTCCCTTAATGATCCACTAATCCTCATTGAGAGAGTTTATAAAGAAGGAATCTTGTGATGCAGTCCTACAGTGTCAGAGTAATTAGGACTTGAATCTCCAACCTCCAGTAAAACTTTTTTAACTTTATTAAGTTAATAGTTCAAAATAGTAAAGTGAGAATCATATTCCCTTTGTTGCAGTCCACCCTACATTGTCCCGTAAATTCAGTAATGTAATTCATTGCCTGCCCCCTTTGTTCAGCATTCATTCTTATTCGTTTTGGATGCTTGCCTTGTGTTTTCAATGGTCCTGAAATAAGCATCCTTGAAGATCAGTCCTGGACTGTTGCTTCAGGATGGATTCTTAGAAATATGAATCAGAGTTAAAGAACATTGTAAGAGACATTGTGCTCTGTTCTCGAACCTGTTAACAGTGTAGCTGTGGTGTTTTACTGCTATTACCCCTGATCCGCCAAGTATCAAGGTTTTCATGCTCAGTAAAATTTGCCAAAATCATTCACTGAATAATAAGGTCTGTTCCCATAGATTAACACTTAGGCCACACATTTTTTCCTCCTGTTCATAGGAATTTTCTATTTCTTCCTGTGAACTCTATGTTATTATTCTACTTTCCTACAAGGACAATGGCCTTTCTTTCATCTCTCTTATTTTTGGCAAAAGTAATTTTCTTAATTTGGTATATGCCATTTGATACTTTACATAGATTTTTGATGTATACTAGGTTAAAATTGCCCTTATTTATTGAATCATATGAAAACATTTCCAAAGTAAAAATTAGTCTAAACTTAATCTTTATTTTGGTTTTGTTTTTGGTAAGTTTTAGTTTTAGTCACTGAAAATTGGAAGATACTTCAAGGCTATTCATGGTTTAGGATTCATTTAATTTTTATTACATTTGTTTGTTTCTTCATTGTGTGAGTATATTTGTACACATGTGGGTGTGTATGCCAAGGTATAGGTGTAATGATCAGATGGCATTTTGCAAGGAATGGTGCTTTTCTCCTACCATATATGTTTTTGGGGGTCAAACTTGGCTTGGCAGTCTGTTGGCGAGTGCCCTTACCCACTGAGTCATCCGTCCAGTCTAGAATTCATTTGAGGTTATGTACTATTGTGTATGCAGATTAAAAAGTATTAAAGAGTTATCTTAGGGTTTGGAGTAAAATAAATGATAAAATATTATTATAATATGATTAAATTAAATGTGGCCACACACAAAGTATGTTCTTATACTTTAAAACTTGATTATATTAGATACATGGGAAACAGAGGATAGTATAACTGATGAGCTCAGGTCCAAAGACAAATATTATGGCTGAACATAGAATAAATAGTATTCCTCTCTCCAATTCTTTGTGTGTATTTTTGTGTATGCAGATATGCATGTACGTACAATTGTGTATGTGCGTGCACACACACACACACACACACACACACACACACACACACACACACACTTGCACGTGCAAAGGGAGGCCAGAGGTCAACTTTGGGGGTCATTTCTGAGGAGCTGTCCACAATGTTTTTTGAGACAGAACCTTCACCAGGGATTTGGGACTCATTAATAAGCTAGGCCAGCTAACTAGTGAGCCCTAGGGAACTTTATCACCCTCTTGTAGGGTGTTGTGTTCCAAGTGTGCATCATTGCACCATGCTTTTTACATAGGTGCTAGGGTTCAAACTCAGGTCCTTGTTTCTGTTTTACAAACACTGTGTGAACTATCTCCCCAGGGCCATTAACTCCAATCCTGGTACCTTATCTTCTTGCCCAAAGGAAACCATTATGATAAGAACTTTATTTCTTAACTGTTTCTTCCCAATTCAGAAGCAAATAATCATGCCTAATGCCTCTATCACACTGAGTACAACTTGCTATTATCTTTAGTTATAGTGAGCACATGGTCTTGTATCTCATTTCTTTATCTTGTTCATGAAGAATGAAATTCTTGTTAAGTTCCAAATTCATCATTCTTATATTTCTCCCTGGAATATGACAAATGTTTTACCTCTGAAATGCCAACATATGTAGCACATATGGCTCAGCATGTTTGTATAATATTGAGAAATTTAGTTTGAATCCCTATAGTATACACATATACACAAACACGCATACACACACATACTAAGTGAAATTAAACACTATATAAAAATAGTATCTCTTGCCTACTGGATCTTAAAGTTCCATAGCTGTGGTAGCAAAGCACAGTGGTTCCTTCATTTAGAATATGAACCACAAAAAATATGACACTATATATATATTCTGTATAAAAATAAATGTTTTGACAAATACAATTATGTTTAATTCTGCCTTTGAAAAGAAACCAAGAAATATGTTTCTATGTAATACATATGTTTCTAACTTGCTAGCCATACAGAGATTCATATATGCATATGTGACATATTTATTTGTATTTGCTATAAAACTGACAGTACCCTACTATCTGAGTTAAGCACTGGCCCAACAGCAAGATGTTAGAGATTTTTTGGTTATTACATATTTGAACATATATAAAAATCATTTTATCATAATTTAGTAACAGAAACTTGTAATTTATAGCTAAGAGTAACTGTGCTTTGCAGTTCTGAGAATTTCTTAAATTTAATTGTTATTTTACTAATTTCTTGCATCTAAAATTGTTTTCCACAATAAAATGGCCTGCTCTAATGACCCAAAATTCTGCCTGTTGATTCTGTCACCCCCTAGATGGTGGCAGTGCAGAGAGTTTAGGTTACTTGCTTAGTCATGATTTATATTTATTTTTTAATTTAGAGCTGGTTCTACATCAGTATTTCAACTATTCTATCTTAATATTCATTACAACCTTACTGGGGAAACTGAAGGACTTCAATATGGCATAAAAGCAAGAATCTTCATGAAAGAGCATTGTAACATTTTTAAAAGGAACCTCTCTTAAGTGCCCTGTTGTCCCAGAAGGCCATTATGGAATGTTGTTAAATACACCAGACTACGTCACCAGACAGAGCTTCAGTGAACAGCTACTATGGCACATCAACAGTTTATTCATCAAAGACAGTGTCTAAGAGCATAACAAGTTAAAGGCATCCTCTTAATTATTTCTAGCTGAGAAAAATCCACAAGCTAGTAATCCATATTAACTTTTTAATATCATACATATTATGCCTGTATTATGTTAAAAATGTGTATATAGGGATGTTACTGATAGCCCAAGTAACACTCTTATGGCTAATGTTTGAAGACTGTAAAAAATACAACTAAGAAACATTCAGGTCTTCCTTTCTAATAGGAATTGTCCAAATATCAGACATATGGGACTCTTTTTTATTTAATTGGTATGGTTGTTACTGTGTACATGGTGAAGTTTTTTCACATTTTAAAATATTTATTCTTTGCTAATTTTAATCCCTTTTACTTTTTTTTTTTTATCTATTTCTACTCCCTCCCAGCTCTTTTCCCAAATAACCATCCTACACACATACACACACACACACACACACACACACACACACACACACGAACATTATATCCCTACATTTGAGCAGCAAGCATGTTAGCAATGGAATCATCACCTCAGTCTCAAAGCTTGCTTTGAATATTTAGAAAAACCAAAGCATTGTAGTTCATTTAATTTTAAGGAGAATGAACAGAAATAAATCTAATCTCAAAAACTTTCAGCCTGTTATTCTTTCTTCAAACAATGTCCGTATTAGGATCTAGGAGCACTGAAATTCGTTGCATTGTGTGTCACCAATTTGCCTCACTCACTAGGGTCTTCTGTAAAAAAGTCATTCCAGGTACCGGTTCTGTCCTCACTATCAAGGACTTGGCCTTGCCTTTTGTCTGTGTTTTAGCTCAGTAGGAGTCTTTTCCCCAAAGTTCATTGCCCTTTGGATTCCTTCATGTATATCTTTGAGCTGTTCTCAGTGAAATGTTACAAAAACCTGTTGACTAATGCCCGCCCACCAGGCCAGAAACGTTTGCACCTGCAGCTTAAGTTACTAATTCTGTAATGGGGGGAGGTGACATTCCATCTGTATAAAATGTCGTGTTTTTTTTTTTTTTTTCTTCAAAAGCAACTTAGCGCACCAGCAATTTGAAAAGAGGCCAGTGTCCCTCCATCTTGAATTTTCCATTGTGGAGAATTCTAATTTCTAGTTCTCACTCTTACAGAGAGCGTTCCTCATCATTCTGAGAGGCCACATAAATCTTTAAGTAGATACCAACACTGGGTACATGGAATGAATTTCCTTAACTCAAATCCATGTAAAAGGCACTTAATAAATATTAAATGCTGTCCATTTTCAATTATTCATGGGTGTATTATCCGCCTTATAGCTGTGATGTTAGTTTAAAGGTCATATTTACATAATGAACGATTCTAATTAGTGATTTTAACGGGCCCTTGCTTGACACCCATCCAAATAGGATCAGAAGTAAGCTTTTTTTAAGCCAATCTTATTAATTAATTCCTACCAACTCTAGGTCAAAGGCAGGATTTTGCTCATAGCTGCTTTGCCTCTATCGGCAAGCTGCTAATGAACATTGCCAGCATTTAATGGGGGTGGGGAGGTGGAGAAGTACTGGAAAAGTGGACCTGGGAATCAGAATCCAAAAGGTCAGAACTTTTCCATGCCTCTTTCAACCTCTTTCAATCAGGTCTTTATGGTCTTGCCAATTTGTGTGTGAATTAAGTAGTTCAATGAATTAAAAAAAAAAAAAACCATTTTGACAGGAAGGAAATTCTCTTCTCTCTCCTCCTCTCCCCCCTCTCTGTTTTTTGTGTGTATGTGTGCCCTTTGACTTTTAAAATCACAGTGCAGTTTGATAACCAGTAAAACTGTGAAAGCTTTTGCTAAAAATATTAGCATAGATGAAGGCACAAGTTCCCAAGGCTGGGTTAGTCATAGAGCTTATTTTCATCCTTAGATAAAATCAAACAGAGGAAGAGGTGGTTAATTTTGTTGAAACTCACATTGTATAGTGGTTTACCAGAGAAGGATAAGGCATGCCTGGATATGACTAAATAACACTTATTTATTTTTACCTGAAAATTATGGCAGCAGCTTGCCCAGCGACCCTGCAGTGATGCTTTCCTAGCAGAGTTCTCTCTGGACAGGTTTTAGAAATTGTCAGCAAGTGTATTGAGTGTGAGAATTTGCTGTGTCAAGGACTGGGATTTATTCGATGCATCCATGCTGGATAAAAGCTTTTGTGCATGTGAGCATGCCAACCAGTGTGCAAAAAGATTACAGGAACAGCATTCAATTATAGCACAATTTATGGCAAATGAATTAGCATTTTAGGAAAGGGAAGCAAACATTGAATACACAAGTATTTCTGTCTCTCCCTGCCCATTTCTAAGGTAAGTAATTTGTACATGTTTCTTTTAAAATGCTTTTAAAGGAAAGAAGTGGCTGGAGACATCAACTCTAATAAAAGTGAAATTAATGCATCTCCACGTGATGAACAGTAGGAAGGAAGGCATCTCTTGAGTTAATGTGGCCTCATTTAGGATGCTCATGTTTGAAAAGGAAGGCAGGTGTTGCCAGGAGGTCCCGACTATGAGGACATGGAAAGGTCATTCTTATCAAATAGTAGCACAGTCTGCTGTAAGGATTTTATCCGTCGTGTGTAGAAAGGGCTTTGTGGGTAATGACTCACTTTTCCTGCTTGGCTCCCTAACACATGTCCTGAGTTCCTCACCTCACCGCCATGGGTGCTGTGACCACCCTTTTCTGCTGTTGCCTCATTCAAACCTGGGTGGATGAGGAAAACATGAAAGGAGTCAGGAAGGGCTATTTACTATCTAAACCCAGGGAGCAAAGGTCTCCTGGGAAGTCATGGCTTATATCCCTTTGTGACATATTTGACATTAGCTTCGAGAGGCTGGGGAGCTTGTATTTGTAACAGAGCGTCTTACTGAGGATCCATAAGAATAAAAGATAATGCAGACACTGGACACAGCTAAATTTAATAAAGTTTGAATGCAATTAATGAAAAATGAATAGCAATATACTGGAGTTTTCAAACAATAAGGCACCCATAAACAATGACATCAGGGTTCTAATAATAAGAATAACAAATTATGATTGGTATATCGGTCATTTTGTGCAATATCGAGACTTCTGCATATTTTTGTGATTCTACATATTTCACATAGAAACCTCCTAGGCACGTGGCTTTAATATTTGATGTGCACTTTCTGATTTTTAATTCATAATAATCTCGCTTCATCAAGCAGTGTATAAATTAAACTTCAAAAGCAGCAGAAATTATCCAGTGTCTAGTTTTGAAGGCTATTTATAGTTAGGTCAAATCTGTAAGGGAGAATGAGGACTCTCTGATGGACAGCAGCCACCAGGCCCTTTTTCATCTCACACAACTTGTTAAATGAATCTTGGAAGCTGGACTTAGGTTAAAGGACAAAGTTCTTACATTATTACTTGAGTAGAATCTCAATTGAGTTTATAATTGAAGTCATTGTGTTTTGAAGCTTAACAATCTCCACTAATAACTCTCCACTAATAACTGGCATTACGGAAAGTATATTATTCAAATTGGAAAATTTCACGAGGTTTGAGTCAGAAATGGATTTTATAGGCAGATAAGGCATTACCTGCCTGGAGTTTTCTTATGTTCATTGTCTGTTCACCATTGCTTCCTGCCTCTTGGTCCTTTTCCTTCTCCGCAGGGAGGCAGAACTTGGATACTTCTCTAACTCTCCCATTTCTCAAGTATTCTGGCTGAGAACTGATTGTGTTGCGAATGGATTATGTTACTAGTTCTGCACTATCCTTTGCGTTTGGATGTGCCATTCTGGAGCAAGGCTTACTCTCATGTTGCCCATCTTAAAGTCTGTCTGTTCTGCAGCCTGCTGGGTGTCTTGCCTGTCACAGTTGTCCTGGGAACCAGGGCTGTGAGATGGGTTCCTGGTGCTGTGTAGGGTCTCATGATTACCTTTTGAGGGGGCTTTTTGCTGGAACTGTATGCAAAAGTGTAGATTAGGGATTTGCGTTCTTCCAACTTTTGAGCTAGTCTTTGATGACATAATGAGTCGATCTGATGATTCACACAGATGGCAGGAATCTTAACGCTTTCTATCTCTTATCTGAACGGGGGAAATCTCTCGCCATTCTCTTCACTTCTGTTTCATGTGAAAGGAGGCTCCTGATTTCTCTGTTAAGAATCTAACTGCCCTAGTCTACCACAAATGCCAGGATGCAGAGATGCAGAGATACTCGCCCTCACCACAGACATGGCAGGCCTTATCTGGGAGTCCAGAAAGGTCCTGGAAAGCACCCATTATTCCTCCTGGTGCCTTTTACACCATGTAGTATCCCCCCTTTATTGTCTACTCTTGGCTTACTTTCAACCCTGCCCATTGTAAGAATAGAAGAATCTAGTGTGCAGTTTCTTCTCTAACACTGCTAGCCTACACTACAAAAACAGTGCTTTTGCTAAAGTGTTTTCTCTCCAGCAGGGGTTAGGGAGTGTTATATAAGGAAACCCCCAAATAAACAGAAAACCCTGCTCTATTGGACACAAAGAATTGCCAGTTTTATTTTGCAGTCCTTCAAAAGTTATCAGTATATGTGATTTGGGATGAGCTAATGTTTGCAATAAAAATATTTAATGGTGCAAACACAAGACCTTGTCTACCTAACATTCAGGGATTATTGAAAGCCTTGGCATCTTGAACTTGGGCATGCACCTACTTACGATAGCTGAATTGGAAAGCCTTTCTAGGAGACAAAATGCCAACCATGCGGCCCTGTCTAACTTCAAAGGAGGCTGGGAGTGCAATGTAACTTGGCCTGAAAAGAAGAGGGTTTTCCAGAGTAACCAGGAAGCTCAAAGTCAGATTTGCACTGATACAGATGAGGCCAGATCATCTGACAGTTCCATGATCCCCGCCCCACCCCCCCAATAGAGCTAGGTGAAGAATAGTGTGAAATCTTCCTGAACTTTAAACCTTTACCAAAATGACATGGTAAATGAAAAGTATAAGCTGAAGTCTTAGTCCAAAATCAAATAATTTAGAATGCTGCAGGTTGTTTCTAATGTGGCATTAGATTTCTGCAGATTAATTTCCAGTATTAGTGATGGCATTTTTCGTGAAGGGCAATGGTATAGGAACTAATGCCTCCTTTTCAGAGATTTGACAAGTGTTTATTTCTCCAACACAGCACCTTATAAAGTCTAAGATCTGCTCAGATTCTCATTCTGATCTTATTTTCATCCTCATTTTTTTTTTTCTTTAGCAGTCTTTTAGGTTTAGAAAAAATAAACCCATGCTGCAATTGTATTAGAGGCAGCTGGATATCTGCCTTCTGGCAACACATTTATTTATGGTAGGGAGGGATTCCTTTCTCTTTGTTATTCTGTATTGTTAGAGAACACACATGCAGGAAACTCTACACACTATACACAGACAATCCCTCATGCTCAGGTGACCACACCCAAGGAAAGAAAAAACATTTAGAGTTCCCTAGCCCACCCAAGACCCTCATTTGTTCTCTCCTAGATCCTTCGCCCTCCTCCTTCCAAGAGTTTCCAAGGTCCTCTCTCACTTCAGGGCAAAAAGAGCTTGGTCTCCTGCTGTGCTCCCTCTGGGTGGGACCCTGTGATGTTACTTTGTTAGTAACGATTTCCTCCTTTTGTTCCCTATTAACTTGTGCCATCATTCATATTCCATTGTGGGAGTAGACTACAGTTTATTTATTCATTCTATTGTGTAAAACCCATCTAAAGAGGGTATAGGTCTGGCTGGCGGCACTGCAAATAACCCCTATTCTAGCATGTCCTTTATTTGCAAGTCATACACATTTCTATTGAGTATGTACCTAAGAGAAAAACTTGTGGTTTGCACGGAATGAATAAATTCAGCTTTATCAGAAATGCAGGTTTTCCAAGGGGGTTCTATCGATACACCAGGGCAGTAATTCTTAGCTTAAAGAGAGAGGAAAAAAACTTTCGCGGAAAAACAAAACTGGCTAGGCACTTCCGGTTTTCAGATTCTAACCTCCTTGATACTGCAGGAAAATCTCCCAAAGGCATTGGGAACTAGCTGGAAACAAAATGACAATTAAGGTTCTTTGCTTGCTTTCTGCTCACTAAATACTCCACAGTATACATAGGTTTCAAATAAAGGTGGTAATTTTGTGTCAGTGAGTTACTAGCTATAGACTATACCTCCCACACCATCTGGATTGGCTTTTCTTTTTCCCTTCTTGTCTGTCAGCTTTATGATAATGGCCTGGAGATGTATCGATTAAAATTTGTTTTTCTGCTTTGCTCACATTTTTCATCTTTCCCCTCTATGGTCTTTGCAAGATGCTAAATTATTAGTTAAATAGTGACTCTCTTATCTTGAAACATGCCTTTTTGTTCTTTTCATATTAAAATTCTAACTACGAAGTATAGTGTACATATAAATACTTGAATATCCAAATGCCTCTCATTTCACTTTGATTATATGCTTAAAAATTCAGTCTAGAAGAAATTATAGAGAAAACAAGAGATTCATGTGTATGTGTATTTATCTAAACAAATGTGGGTAAATATTGGTGGCTTACTACTGTTTTTTTTTTTTTTTTTTTTTTAGATTCATCTGGTTTTTAAAATATTTATTTTTATTTTAAGCGTGTGAGTATTTGGGCCACATGTGTGCTGTAAGAAAGCAGTGCCCACAGAAACCATGAAAGGTGGCTAGGCCTCATGCAACTGGAGTTACAGATGGTTGTTAGCCAACAATAAGCTCTGGGAATTGAACCCAGTTCTCTAGAAGAACAGTCAGTGCTCATAACTGCTGAGCCATCTCTCCAGCCCCTCTGGATTCATCACAGTGTGTTCAGGTCTGAGGGTGATTTAAATATACCAAGAGGAAAAAGCATGTCTCTGCATTAGGGATTTCATTATGGAGTGTATTTGGTATGGACCGACCATGTACATTTGTGGGTTCTGCTTTTTAAATTATTGACTTTCTTAAATGTGACTTATTAGGTTACATACTTTTAGTATGTCAAATGAAGTCATGGGTTCAACATATTTACGCAGTAAATGTCTCAAAAGATAGTTCACGAAATCAAGTCTGCTAAGACCTTTCTCAAGGAGAAGTGATGGTGTTAAATGACATCTCCACATCTTATGCTTACAATATGCATGGGCCCAAGATGTTGGTAAGAGTTTAATTTTCATAAATGAGACATCAGGCAGTGAGAGAGGGGATGAGAGAGAGACAGGACAGCATTCATCTAGGAAGCGGCTCGGCTTGATACGCAGGGCTGCCTAGACCGCACGGGTTTCACCAGTGGGATTTTCTGATGCGTTCTCTTCACTGTCGCCTGCACTTGTCCTTCCAAATATAAAATGTACTAGCATCACTTAAGATGTATGGAGTTTTTAAGAATTTTTTTCCTTTCTAATAGTAATTTGTGTATAAACTCACAGCACCTATGATCCCACAATGTAACGCTCATAACTACGGCCATTCATTTTAAATCTTGTGACACTAAAATAAGCACGAGGAAACAAACCAAATGCCAATTGTTTTAATTAGTCCCATCTCACTAACCACGGGGACTGAACAGGGTTCAAACCTAACCTTATGTGGGACACTTGAGCGCAGTAGCTAGCAACAGAATATTTTCCTCTGAATAGTAGCTTATGCCCATAAATCATGGTATATGGAAGATATCATGGCCAGACCATCAGCGTGAGCCACAGAGTGTGACCAAGAGCAAGGCATGGAATTGACCTACCACACAAAGATCGTCCTGTCTTGTCTCTGTACCCTCAGTGGAAAACTTCCGATGGTTACAAATTTGAATTCTTGGGAAGGGGAGAACGAGAAGGAAATTCCGGGTCTACTCCCTCAGCCTTTGATTGGAACCTTTCAGCCTCCCTTAGAAGCACAGTGCAGGGACGCACACTTCTTGTGTCACACCCCTTGGTGTTCTGTTTGTGTTCTCATGAGCGTCGGAGTGAGAATGGAACTTGTGTTTGAGTTCTAATTTCATCAATTCCAAGCTGTGTGACTAAGAATAAGATATTTATTATGTCTATGCCTCAATTTCCTCTTCTGTCAGCGAAGAATAACAAGCTGATTGACTGGAAAAATGAAAGCAAAACAAAACAAACCCAAACGCCCGCACCATCCCGGAAGCTCTCCGAACACTGCAGGTGCCAGTGTCTTACTCACAGAGAAAAAGCAGAGGACGCCAAGAGTCAGTGCACTAACGGTACTCCTGAGGGATGCTGGCCCTTTGTCCTGTCCTTCCCATTATTGTCAGCGCTGTCAGCTACCACCCTAAGTCACACGCGTGACCTGAATTACACCTACAGTCTCATCAGCACCTCTCTGAACCAGGATTGCTTGTTTGAATGCAGCTGCTGAGTACTCTCAGCCTCGGGAGGAAATGGTCTCACCATCACACATCTAGTGGGCACCTAGCCCAGGGACTGGATCCCAGTTCCCGCCAGCTCCTGGAAAGTCAGTATTCTTGCAACCTCACTCACACCTCTTCTTCCCAGATATATATAAATATATATATATATATATGTGTGTGTGTGTGTGTGTGTGTGTGTGTGTGTGTGTCATGCGTACATGTGCGTGTGTATATGTGTGTTTGTCTGCGTGCATGTGTTTGTGTATGTGTGAGTATGAGTGTGTATGTGTGTGTGTGTGCGTGCATGCGTACATGTGTGTTTGTATGTCTGCGTGTATGTGTGTGCGTGAGTGTATGTGTGTGTATGACTGTGTATGTGTGTGTGTTTGTGTGCATGCATGCGTACGTGTGTATATATATGTGTGTGTGTATATATATACATATGTATATATATATATATTAATTAATGCTTATTTATGTTGTAGCTACTAATCTGAATTAGTTCCTCAGACTGGGGAGCTTGACTCCTGAGGTGATTGTGATTTCTTATTACAACCCCTTTTCCTCCCCACTTTAGGAGTGTGATCAAACATCAGCTGGAAACTTCCTTTCAATATAGTGAATCAGCCTGCCCACACATCTTGTTTTCCCTGAGGCATATTGCTGGGAAAGTCTATTTCCCATACTTTACAAATTCAACATATGTTGAACCAACTGGTTGTTTTCATTTAAATTGACAGGCTGAAATGTGGAAATTATGTTTTGTTTTTTACTTTTAACATTGGTGTATTTGACTTTGAGGTAGAAACCTGCACTCTACATATTTTTTTCATTTGTTTGGTGTAGGTGCGTGTGCATGCATGCGTACGTGTGTGTGTGGGGGGTGTGCATGTGTTTGTACATGTGAGTGCATGTATGTTCCTAAGTGTAAAGGTGTGGTGAGTGTGTGTGTGTGTGTGTGTGTGTGTGTGTGTGTGTGTGTGTGCCCAGAGGCAGAGGCCAATGCCAGTTATCTTCTTCAATCCCTTCTTCATATTATTTTATGACAATAGTGTTCTGTTTGTTTGTTTGTTTGTTTGTCTCTGTTTGTTTTGAGTCAGGATCTCACTATGTAGTCATGGCTTCTCTGGAACTTGCTACATAGACCAGATTGGCCTTGAATTCACAGATAAGAATTAAGGTTTAGGTAGTTTAACAGAAGGACAATTTTAAAGTTTAAAGACAGATTTATGTTAGTTATAATCTTAAGCAATTATCACATGTATTACTTTCTTTATGGTTTTTTTTCTTTTCTGTTGGGCTGTGTGTTCAATAAAAATAAAAATGCGTCTTGTTCATCTTTATACACTAGTTCTTAGTCTGCTACTTAGCATACATCAGGCACTCAACCCAAAGAATGTAATTGATTTATGGTAATATAATTAATGTCCTGAATTAAGTATGTTTTCCTTACATGTATGTTTTGGAGTAGGAAAGCTGATAACTATACACTTTAATGAGTGTATTACATCTCATGATGTAATACTCTTTAGATCAGTTTACATAGACATTGGACTTTTACTAAAAGTGTTAGATGGTACATAGTCAGCTCAGCTGCCCTACAATATTAAAAGCTGAGTGGCTTACCCAGCAGAAGTGTATTTATCTACAGAAATGTATTTATCTGGAGGCTGCAAATCTGGTAGCAAGGTGCCAACATGATCAGCATAGAGTGAGGGCTCTTCCTAATTTGCCAGCATCTGTCCACTCTCATGACTGAGGGTAACAAGCATTCTGGAAGCTCCTTTCCTAAGAGACCAACCCCATCTGTGTGAAGCCTTCCCTCATCGTCTCATCAAAACATAATTGCATCCCAAAGGCCTTTACCGCCAAATATTATCACAGCAAATGAATTAAGGAGGATACAATTTATTCCGTAATAATGAGTGCCTTGTATGCTTATGACAATATAGCTCAAAGCTGTTATTCATATAAAAGTAGGGTAAAGTGTTTTGCATAATTAATGTTTTAATGAGCACATCCCCGAAGCTTGTGTTTAAAAATCATACTGTTGGGAAGATATTACCTTCCCAAGATGCGTCTAACATTTGGTAGCACTTAATAGACATAATATTTACAGCAGGGAAAGACACTGACCACAGAAAATGCAAGTGTTGAGAAGCCAGTGCATGTGGGAAAAGAGTGTGGGCCTGAGCCGAGCTGAGTGCTGCTTCCTCTGTTACGCATTTCCCATCACATCCTCACTGTGGCCCTTGGGATGATCTCTACAGTCATTTCTCAGACAGACAGATGCAGGGAAACACAGTTATTTTTTCCAGAGTCACGCAGAAGATTAAAGATTGATTCAAATCAAGGTCTTCTTTATTCCAACTAAAATAATGCTTAGGGACCTGTTCTATAACTGATGTAAAAAAAAATCAACTGCCTTCATGAGAACTGTTTATTTTAACAAGTCTTCCAGATTCATGATTGTTTCTTAAGTTTCAGAGATTCCAATAAAAACAGCCCTATAATCCTCAGTGACTTGAAGGCGACACTTGGGGATCAGATTAAGATTTCATTTTTAGATTAAATTTCTGCTAACATTTACAGAGAGTCCCGGCTGTAAATCAATTTTCCATGCCGTGTGTTCTACAGACCAAGAGCATCGTATTTGTAGACTGGCCTCATTTCCTGCTCTTCTAGAAACACATCTCCATTTCTGGGCAAAGAATGAATTCCTCCAGAAAATCCTTACTGTTTTGTTGATTTTTTTTTTTAACATTTTAGGGTGATCTGCTGTTTGTTAAAAAAAAAAAAAAAAAAAAAAAAAAGCATTCCAC
Organism: Cricetiscus sungorus; assembly: GCA_030556225.1. Taxonomy (NCBI): domain Eukaryota; kingdom Metazoa; phylum Chordata; class Mammalia; order Rodentia; family Cricetidae; genus Cricetiscus; species Cricetiscus sungorus. Next base: position 3,349,252 of record JANBXA010000411.1, on the reverse strand, counting down.
AAATACTCACTAAGCATCTCCAGTGTGTGGAGTTCTAGTGTCTTAGTTAAGGACACACTTAGTATGGATCGGATCCTCCCTGCTCAACAGTGAAAACTAAAGGATGCAAATGATTCTGGTCCAGTGGTTGAATATGGGCTGTATGAAATCTGACTTGAGTACATAGGAACAGGTCAAGCATCTCCCACCAGGCAAGCCAGAAGGGAAATAAGGAGCAAGGAAAACACATTTAGTGAAAAGAATCGGGGAAAAGGGCAGGTCAAGAATAGTGGCAAAGGAGTAAGAGTCTCAAGATGTCACTGAAACATCCCATGACAGTGACAATTATCCCCGTTCTTGTGGATGAGGAAATGAGGCTTAAAGACCTTATACTGCTTACACAGTGTGACCAGATTAATAAGAAAGCCGAACTGGAATCAGATGACAGGACTATCTGAGTTCTACCTCAGAAGGGTTATTATACTATCATTTAGTTATGCTTTTTTTTTTTTTTACTTTTATTGAACTTCAGCAAAAAAAAGAATGTCTCCACGTAAATTCATAGAATGGATTCACTTTATACAATTACTTGCAGAAATGTTTAACACTCAGACACTACTCTCAACATTCAAATTTGTCTCCAAATTGACAGGAGTTATTTGTCTGACATGCTCTGTCACCCCAGCTGGTCTACTTTCCGGAAGAAGGGTGAATGGAGACGGCTGTGGGCATCTGGGGAAACACTCTAGCATCACACTTTCCTAATTCACAGACTTTAAATTATGCGTACTTAAACACAATCGCCTTTGCTTTCTAAGCGACCCCTGTTTCATTTCTAGTCCTTTCAAAATAACTTTTTCTCCATCACAAGGATACTAAACCTTGATACCATGTCCTCAGGTTTTACATTCTTTAGGGTTTGGATGTCCAACTCTTTTGCAGGACCCAGCAATATTTCCATCATCTTGGATCTACAGCCTTCACGTTTGGGGTGTTAGATAACCTCCATTTGTTCTGTATAAGCTCATGTTGGCTACTAGATATGAACCTGGGAGAAGCCTTCAGAGAGGTCTTGGAGACTCGAGGAATAGCAAAGCGTTAAGGTCATCTGTGAGCCCCATGAAAGACAAGGTCAAAGATTAAAGGGGCCAGAAAAAAACATAGCAAGCTTAGCTTCACTTTAGGCTGAACAAGGGAGGGAAGAAGAAAAACAACAACAGAAAAGAAATCCAACAGGATGCTCCATGACCTGGATAGTAGCTTTTCACTCCCTTCTCCAGGTGAAATGACTTAATGTAATCTACTTTAAGGAGAAAGGGTAACCAGCATTCTGCTTTTGAGGAAAAGCACCTTTGCCATCAAAGCTGCCGTGTCAAATTCACACAATGTTTTTTCTAGCAGGTGACTCTCAATGCATTCATAAATGAGGTGTTCAATATCCTCAGCTGTGAATGCCCATATATCCTGGGTGCAGGACTTCACCAGGGAGTCACATATAAAGGTCACTGCATAAGTAGGTCCAGGTCTTGTCTTCCAGGGCCAATGCACACATACCCATTGATTTGTAAGCCAATTGATAGGCAAAGGCTAGAATCTTACACATCACAGCTTCTGTTTGCCTCTTTCTGGGATCTCTACTTGTCAAAAGTAGCAAGATTACACACTATAAGCCTAGTGCAGTTCATCTGTATTTCTTATGCTTTGCATCTGCCATCTTTGTATGAAACGCTTCCTATGTGTCACCTCCTTGTGTCTCCGCAGTACTTTGGAAGGTATTTACTGTCCTCTTACATGCATAAGAAAACACATTTAGCTTTTGTAAATAACAAGCTGCATTCACACACTGGCTAAGAGAAACTCAGAGTCTCTGTGTGAAGCTCATTTGTCATCATTTCCTAGCTTAAACTCTGGCATCTATCTCTCCAGGGGATCTCCCCGTATAGTTGCATTTAAGGTAAAGTCTCTCTTTCTGGGAGCTTTGGAATGTACAAGCTCCCTCCTCTCATGCTGTTTGTCAACTGGAATTTGTTCTCGGTAATGAAAGATGGTTTTGGTTGTGACATGACCGGTGCCCTCTGCATTTGCCACATTGCTGGGTCATAACCCAATCGTCTTTGCGAGCAATTGTAAAGCCTGAAAATATAAGTGAAAGATGTGAACACACACACTCATACACATTCCTTCCATTTCCATGAACATAAGAAATAAAAACAGAGTCACCATATCCACCCTACAGGTATATACTCTTGTCTTATAATGGGTAAGAGTGTTCTGAGTTCATTCAGACTGAGGTCAAATGCCTAGAAATGCCCTAGCCAATACAGAGCTTACACACTCAGTATGTGAAATCACCTCTCAATACCTATCTCCCCCGTGAGCCGTTCACTGAAGCTTGTGACATAAGCAATAATCATCCTCCATCAGGTTTGTTTACTCCAGGGATCTGAGATAGGTAACTCTGTTCTCTGACTCCTAAAAGGTGACAACCAGTGTCCCAACCCAAGCTTTAGAGAAGTAGGAATAAAATGACCATGGGAACATGTAGGGGGAAGAGTTAGAAAACTTATTAGAAAATAAAAAGGCAAAATGTGTAGAAATGAATGTTTTAAAGGCTCTAGAATATTTTAAAGTCAGTTTGGAAAGATTAGATTTTTAGTTGCACTGTGCTTTGACATTTTACAACCAAATTATTCTTTTAAATGCTTATTATTCATCTTCAAGGATGGGTGTAATTCAACTAACTCTTGTCCTGGAGAAGTGTGCATCCTTCTCCCACTGATCCCATTGAGATGATGGACAGCATCTTACTCGTGTCAAAAGACACTTGGAGGCCATTCTTCTGGTGCTTTTCCAGAGCCACGTGTCCTTGCCTTATCAGCATTTCCATCCAAGAATTAGCTAGCTAGAGCAGTAATGTGGCAGGATGAAGATTAATTATAGGCTACAGCAATTCTAGAATCCATTTTCTTTTCATGAATAGTATCTTCTGCTGTCTCATTATCCACGTGAGAGTGAGGACTTGGGGAACAAAGGCGGTGATGCATTTGGTAATATTCAAGATGCGTACCCCTCTGCTAGGTTCCCAAAAGACGCAGCTTGTCATAGATTTCAAGGCTGTGGTGTGTGTCTTTTCCACAGCTACACCCACGGAGGCATTTCCCTCTCTGTGTGGTTCTCGGTGGGAATGTGAAGTCACAGAGGAGGATTTAATACAGAGGCTACACGGAAGTCAGCAGGGCATGACAGACAGATACTGGTTACCGCCTGGGACTGTTTAGAATAGTTTGGACTGGCCTTCTATAGAAGAGCTGAGCCTATTTTAAAAATTAATGCTATGGAGCCACATTTCATTATTGCTTTTTCAAATATAGTCATCGTTTAAATAGTATTTTTAGTTGGGCAGAGTAGGGAAGGCAAATATGACTTGGCACTAAAGGCCCTGGGATCTGTAACCAGTTTAGCCTGGAAAATCATTACACACCAGCTTCTGCATCTTTTACGAAATAGAGATGATAACGGTATTTATTTCATGTGGTTGTTAAGTATATTAAATAGATTACACGCATAAAGTAATTCTAAGAATGACTGCTGTTGTAATTTCAAAAGCAGTGCTTGGGAGAAAAGTACCGTGTGGCAGAGCTTAGGTGAAGGGATTTTTTATTAGGGGAAAGTGAATGGGAATAGGGGGAGGGAGACAGAGAAAGAGAGGGAGAGGAAAAGGGAGGGAGGGAAGGAGGAAGAGAGGGATGAAGAAAGGGAGGGATGGAGAGAGGGAGGCAGGGAGTGAGGGAGGGAAGGAGGGAGAGAATGGGAGGTGGACAGGGCCCTTTTGAAAGGAAATGTAGTGAATGTGCACAGGTGGTGCTCTTAGTGGCTGCAGCTGAGGATGTATCCTGTCAGAACCCCAGGGGCAGGACAGCACAGATGCTTGAATACTAGCAACTGCCACATCACAAGTACTCATTATATATTAGCTTTTAATGTGTCCCTAATAAGCATTCCTGGAGTAGGGACAAAGAGTGCACAGAGCAGATGTTTGTTGTCTAGCATGTATGGTATCCTTCAGTTCCTAAGGCAATCGAAGTAAAAGAATGAAGCAAAGGAAAGGGGCCTCATGGCCTCTAATACAAAGAGATCAATGTGCGTGGAAATCACCAGAGAGGTTAGACAAACACTGAACTTTAACTAGACCTAGGAAGACAGATGCAATTTAGAAACATCATTTTAAAGCTCAAACCCGAGTCTGTCATTCCCTGGGCACACATTTTCCCTGTGCCTGTTTTTAAAGTGCTTTTTACATTAAAGCTTCTGATGCTTGTGTCCCTTCCTACCCTTGTAAAACTGGAATATCTGAGAATAAGATGATAAAGTTTGGGAGGTTGCATTTGTAGGGACATCAAGTAGCTCTTTTATCAGCCAAGCAACAGAATTTCTGTCTTAGCGTCCCAAATTGGTTTAGACGTTGTGAAATTCACTGCAGCCCCTCCCGGACATGGGCCCTGAGAAACAGAACCGCCTTCTGTGCGCCTGGCTTAGTGCCTGCTCTTCTTTGAAGAGAACGCCCTTCATCCCTCAGTGTTTATCTACCTGCTGCTCTCTGGTTGGCGATGGCCCTGGGTACAGTGATTTTGAACTCAATGTGCTGGGTTCTGACTGTGTCTTTAAACCCACTACACCAGTTGAACTCTGGCTTTGCCTCTTCTTATTGCCACTGTGGGGCTAAGTTACTGGTCAGTAAATCACATGATCTTGAAATTTTAAAGACTTTATGGTCAACTAAGGTCTCTTTGTTTAAAAAGCAGACTTCTTGGTTAGACAGGGTCTTTTAATTTGTACCTGTGGTCCTAGCACTCTGGAGGCCAAGAAGGAAGGATCTCTGTGCCTAGGCCAAAAATCACCTGGGTAACATTTCAGTATTCTGTTTCAAAAGCAAATAATAGCAACAAATGGGATTTCAAACCGGGGTGTGGCAGTACAAGTGTATAATTCTAGTTCCTGGGAGATAGAGAGAAGAGGATCAGGAGTTCGGGACCAGACTGGGCTCAATTGCATCAGCATTCCATTCCCCCAAAACAAAAGAAGTGCATTTCTAGATTCTATTCCTCAGGCACTCTCAAGTCATACTTAAGACGGTCAACTTTAATGGCAGTATTTAAGTGTTGTGCCATCTTTCTAAACCTTAAAAATGTAAATTAACAAATATGTCACGGGATTCAATAAATAGATAAAAATGAAAAAGTGAGAGAGAGAGAAAGGTAACATGTATAGAAAATATGTGATGGCCACTGATTTTTTTTAATCTGGATGCTATCTGGGAAGAGCTATAAAAAATTAAAAAGTGTAGATCTGGCACAGAGAAATTAGTACTACTCTTGAGATACAGTCACAGTACTGAGTTGAATGCTATTCATTGTTTTATAGAGTTGTTGGGTGACAGACTTTCTCTAGGGAGACATGAACAAATGTTTACTCACTCCAGATAGGCAACCCAGGGCAGACTAAAGTAAAGATATCACCAAAGTCCAGCTTGTTGAACTAGTGCATTTTACTGGGGTAACTTACAGAAGCAGAAATGATTCAGATACAACTGCATGGCTAATGCCCACCCCAGCACAGATGGTGCCTTATGAAAACTGACAATCTGGAGCACACTGCACAGCCTGCAGGCAGATCAACAGGTTGGAGAGCTTCCTTTCCAGGCTGCTCAGTTGGTCAGTGCCTCTTTTGGGAAGCTCTGCTGGTCTGCTCTAGGCAGTTGACAAACCTTTGCTTCTTCCAGATGACTGGGCTTGTCTGAGGAGTTTCTTTGAAGCTTGATTTGTCTGAGAGTGACTAGTCAATCTTTACTGTTTATAACATTTGGAGGAATGGCCTGGTGAGTCTTGTCAGTTTCAGGGACTTCTGAAGCTATTTGAGTTTTTACTTTCTGTTTTTGTGCACTTTTCTGCAGGCAGAAATCTCAGAGGAAATTGCCACACAACAAAGGTAGAAATCTGGTAATTTTGAAAGAGGGGAACAAATAAGAATAGAGCCTCCAAGGAAAACAGGAGGAGTTGGATTAGATGGCCTTTAAAATCTGCTTTATTTTAAAACGACACAGTGCTATCATTGTATAAAAGTATGCAGACACTGACTTATACCAATGAAATCTTGCTGACTTCATGTGTTAAGACTTTTTACTTAAATCATTTTGTAAATTCATTCCTAAATCATTGTGCATAATCTGTAGGATGTTCCATATATGAAATGGTAGCGGCCGCTAGGAAGTAGTGAGAGCCTGTTGTTACCTATCCTGGAATTTGAAAATTGTAGGCAAACGTAGTGGAAGCTGAGCTAATCAGTATTCCATATTCATTCCTTGCCAATTATTTTGTTACTGTCTGCTTGTCTATGCATTTGAGGTCACTTAGCTTATTGTACATGCGATCCAGTGACTCTAATGACGTCTCTTCATTTCCTATCTCTTTCCAAGTCTGTAATTCATCCCTTTGGTAGCTTTAAATTAGACCGAGTAGTAGTCGATACACTATGGAAGCTAGTGATAAACTATGAAAATCAGGGCTCTTCTCTCCTCTGGAGGGCCAAGTGTTAATCATCAGCTTTTACCATCAAGTCAGGTCAAATACATAGAAAGATGTGGCTGTTATGGAGATCATTAGCTGACTCAAAAGTCAGACTCTTATTAGTGTTCTCATCCCTGTTTGGCACTAAGTACCTTCCATGTCCTCTCCTGGAAGACCGGGTCCAAGAGGTTTTTTAAGTTATGGGAATGGAGAGTAGCTGCTGCACTTATGTTACTTTAGAAAGGAGCTTTCAACCTTCCTAAGAAATGCCTTCCCCAGGAGAGCTGCTGCTTCTTTGAATTATATACACATATGGTTTAATATATAAATATAAAGTATAGAACCTACAAATGAAAGAAAAGCAAGTGATATTTGTCTTTTTGAGTCTGCCTTCTTTTTACTTAGTTTATTGGTCTCCATTTTCATCTCTCTTCCTGGAAGTAATATAATTTTCTTCTTTATGGCTGAATAAAACTCTCTTATACATGCATTTTTTAAAAATCGGTTTTCCTACGGATAGACATACAGACTTATTCTATAACTTGGCTATTGCAAATAGAGTTGCCACAAATGTGTAAGTTATCTTACAAAATGTGACATGTTGACTTGAAGTCTTTTGAATATTTATGAACAAGATTGGTATATAATGAGGCATATGGTCTATTTTGTTTTGGGATAGTTTTTTTTTGCCTTTAAAGGATTTATTTGTGTTTTTATTTTATATGGATGAGTGTTTGCCTATGTGTATGTGTGGTCCTAATTTGTGTCTGGTACTTGAGGATGCCAGAAAAGGTTGTCAGAATCTCTGAAACTGGACTTATAAATTGTGAGCTGCTATGTAGATGTTGGGAGCTGCGCCCTGGTCCCCTGAAAGATCGGTGAGTGCTCTTAGCCACTGACAGAGACATCTCTCTCGCTGCTTATTTATTGAGGATCCCCTCAAGCAGTTCACACAGTGGCTAGAAATCGATGTTTCCATCCTAGTGTATGATGGCATCCACAGCTCTGCTCCCACATACTTACCAGCATACTCATCTGTCTGTTTGTCTGTCTGTCTGTTTAATGATAGCAATTCAGACTGCATTGTGCTGGAATCTCAGTGGAGTTTTAATTTGCATTTCCTTGATGGTTGAGGACATTGAACATTTTCCCCCCACGTTTGGTGCCATTTGTATTTCATCTTATGGAAAGTGTATGTTTGGTTCATAAGCTGATTTACTGATGAGACTGAGTCCTTGGGTATTTTGGTTTTGAGTTCTCTATATATCCCAGACAGGTTTTAAATGTCTGCCAGATGTACAGCGGGCAAGGATTTTCTCCTGTTCTCCTTTGCTGGGCAGAAGGAGTCTCTATTTTGTTTTTGTTTTTGTTTGACTTCATGCAAATCAATTGCCAATATTTTAGGTTTATTTTCCTAGCTATCAGAGCCCTTCGGTGACTATTCTTGGTGGGGTTTTCTATTTTTCTTTAACTACAAGTAAACCAATAGTCAATGTTTTGGGTTTATTCATGTTATTAGAACCCTTTTGGTGATTATCCTTGGCTATGTTTAGATCTTGAAGCATCTCCCCTGTTTCCTTCTAATGGTTTCAGACATGGGCCTGGGGAGAATATGTTCAAAGTGGCATGGTATACCATGTATACTTCTGAGAAAATCTATTTGTGAAAGTTGTTACTATGAACAGGAAGATAATCTAATTCACAAAATTATTTCCTATCAAAGTGTGATGGGCATGCCTCCTTTATCATCTAATGTAGCTTTTCAGATTTCTGGAATTTAAAATGTATTTTCAATCTTCCTAGGAAGCCATGGGTAAAGAAAAGGAAAATTTCTTTATTTCTTCGCATAAACTCATTTCTCATCACAGTGGACATAAAGTGAGATGGTGGGTGCCTTCCAAGGAATCATTCCACAGAGCTTGTAACTCTTGAGGAAAAGCCAAAGAATCTGCCCCTTTTGTGAGCGCTGCTTAAAACAAATGGGGATCTTGTTACATTGTGTTCTTGTGAATAGCATCTGCTGAAACATGCTTTGGGAATTTAACACCTTTTAAATTATACTTTAGAGAGTTCTAAACTTTACTTAAGTAGCTGTTTATGTTCTAACGGATCTTGAGTACTTCTTTCTTTGTCTTAAAAGTTAAAGAAAGTATTCTCCAGCCTGGGATAGACTCTCAAAAATAGTGAAATACCTTTGGTTCAAATGGACGTAATTAAAATGTAGCAGATTAATAAAGTTTATTTCAACTGAACTTTAACTGGATAGAGAGTAGGGAATCAAAGTCTTTGAGATCAACATAGAAAGTTTTACTAGGAAATAGAAGAAAATGGGATGTCCAGAAGCATGAAAACTATCCAACGCCCGCATAGAGATGTTGACAACTCATGAGGAAATTAGATTGTGAACTCTACTGTCTGGTTATCCAAGTTGAAACTTGAGAATGGAGGTGCTAACCTCAAAGAGATTGGGCTGAACAAGTACGCTGTGGAGAGGACCACAGGGCTCACTTTTGCGTCTCTGACTTTGATGCACTAAGGTTGGGGACTATTAAATTAGAAACAGTCGTTGAGAATTGCACCTATTTTGTCTGCTGGAAAATGAACTGTGGAAATAGGAGTGCAGGAGGACTGGATGAGTCCATGCGTGGGAAGTGTTTCATACAGAGGACACTTTTCAGGAAATAAAAGGAGTGGGATGTCCAGAAGCATGAAAGTGACCCGGTGTTTAGTGTTTAAGAGTTAAACACGTGGTTGGCACCACTCTCTTGTTGCATTTGTTAAGTATTGTGTGTTCTATGGGGAATAGAAATAAACTAGAATATTTCTGGTCACTACAGGCATTAGATGCCCTTGCTGTCATTCTGATGCCAACACACATCTGAAGTGCTGTTTTTAATTTAATATAATCCTTGATGTTCAATGCCTGTCCTGATACATTTTCAGAGCTTCTTATCACATGTACATATGCTATTTAAGTATTTTTTCCCAAAGGAGTTACACTTAATTTTATTATATCAGAAATGTTGCGTATCGTTCTAGAATTGTGTTTTCCCCCTTGCACTTGGAATCTAACCCTTACTTTCTTTACAAACAAATGGTATTTAGGAGAACTTGCAGCATGGTGGCAGATGAGTCATAATACAAGAGGCCAATTCCCATGGGATCTGCAGCAGCTCGGCCTTTCTCTGGCATCTCAGGTTCTTGGAGCAGGGGAAATGCTTTCATCTCTGAGAATACAAATAAATGTGTGTCCTCTACCGGGAACCTAGGCAATTCTTCCAGGCCATTCTAATTGAGATGCGCTGGATGGTCATGAATTAAAGGAAGGCTTGATGGGAAGAAAGCAGCAAAATAACAAAATCTGCTAGGATTGATTAATTTGACCACAGTAAGGGAGAAAAGATACAAGAATGCATTTTCTTCTAGCGCCTCAGCAGTGACGCATCATTTGTGCTTGGCCCTGAGCTTAATGAGAACAGAGATGATGGGTTTTATTTCTGAAAGGGAAGAGCACTCCTCCCCCTCTCTTCCAATGAGAAGACTTTTTACAATGCTCCTGCCAGTAAGCTTGCAGTCATGATGGTCTTTCATAAAGCCTGTGTGTAAATTAGAGTGTCAAAAAGTCACCATATTGTGCACTTTCTAGTGTGTGTTTTATGGGCACACAGTTTTGAGCACCTTTGTGTGAGAATGAGAAACTTAAAAAAATAACAAAGTAAAGTTTATTCTCAAAGGAAGAATTATTTGCATTGTAAAATAATTAGTTACAAAAATATTATATGTAGGCCAATTATTTGTGATTTTTTAAAAAAAATATTAATTATAAGTTTGGATTTTGCCTGGATGACAATGTGTTGAAAATGCAAAACCAAAATTTTCCTACATATTAGTAAAGGTACAAAGACAATACAGTATTTGTATTTGGAAATGAGCCAATGAGTGATTCCTTATTTTATCCATTCTAAGATTACATAAAAATTTCAGTATAAAATCTGATATTTTTTTTATAGGACGTAGAATGTGATTTGACAGCATTCAGAATATTAAAACACACTAGACTGATCATATTAACAGATGCATACTAGCAACAGTACATTTCCCAATCTATATAACTTGAAAGTGATTGTTATATCAGTTAACTGATATAAAATGAATGAACAAAGAGCCCTAATTTTGTGTTTGTTAATCTATTGCACAAAGTACAAATTGAATGCTTTACATAGCGAACAAGACAAAAACCCTTTAGGTAGCTACTACTACTAATAGTTACAGTTTGTAGATGATGGAACAGAGACTCAGGAAGGTTGAGCTTTTTTTCCCATGAGCACACAATCTAGTAAGTATCGTGCATATAGGTTCTCAATAGGAGATCCTTAAAGTATGAATTGAGCCATGGTGAACAGATCTCCTTGTGGTACTCTGTGGTAATTCCGTAATCTTACCAGCAGAGCAAAGGCTGGAGCTTAAGATATCCTTCCTTTTAATGGATATTGAATGCTGAGGAAAGCTAGAATGCCTGCCAAATGCCAAATAAATCCTTTAGTGTGTCTTTTCAGCAGCTCGTCTCCTATGTAGCCTCTTTCAAAAGTGCTGTATTAATTAAGAAAGGAGCAATGAAAACACTGTTGATATTCATAACTCTATTAAGCTGATGTGATTTAAATAATTGCTTAGGTGCTGTTGGTTCATCTTAGCTTGCTTCATTGTGTTCTATTTATCCTAGAGGCTCTCAGTCACCCTCTAGTGAAGTAGATAGGTCATGTGATTGGTAAAACCAATGCTTATCAGATTTGCCTATTAGATATTTCTGAAAATACAGTTAAATTATCAGCAATAAAAAGTAATATTTGACCACACAGAAAAATTGTAAAGATACAAGTGATATAAAAATTCAAGGGTCAACCACACATGCAGTCCATTAGAATCAAATTTTCTTCTCACTGTATTTATTACACATATTTATTCATTACACATATTTGTTACATAATTTTAAAATTCTCATTCTACATTGCTCTTCAATCTCTCAGATATAGTTATCTACTTTCATAAAATAGAATGTGTATTTTATTGCATGCTATATTCATTTTATAAGCACAAAAAATTATATGATTTTATATGGTTCTAAACTTTACATAAATCACAAATCATGCATGTTGTATTTGGAGCATGCAGTTTTTTCTTTACTCAACTGTTTTTATTTTTCCTCACTTATAGGATTCGATGCTATCTTGTTTACTATGCTGTGAGTTATAATTTGATAATCTTAAACTGTTTGGCATCATAAATAGTATGTGGAATGCCAATAAAGGCAGGATAATTTCTATTTCATTCTCTGTGATGACTTAAGCACACAGAATTGTGTACTCAGTGAATATTTGTGAAATAAATAAATAAACAATTTGTTAGTGCCATGAACATCCTTGTTACAGCTTCTCATGTACATTTTCAGAGTTTCTTTCAGGAACATGACTAGAACTGAAACTGTTAATTAATGATGCAGCTAGGACTGTCAGTTTACCCCAAAGTCCAAAATGCTCCACAATGAATATTGCAATTCATTCTCTAACAGAGTGTGACGATTGCCTGTTCATTACATATTCGCAACACTTGCTTTTATTAGGTTTGGTTTTTTTTTTTTTTTTTTTTTTTTGCACCACTATTCTATTTATCTCACTGTTGTAATTATCTACCCAGCCGCTAATCTACTTTTCCAAATCTGCAGCGTGTTTCCTGACTCCTATAGAGCTTACTAAGTGTTACTTCTTTACTGCTGTGGCTTCTTGCATTCACTCCCAAAAGTTTCGTTTGACTTCAGTTTAATCCTATGAAAGTCCTACAGCAGATACTTATGTCACAGAAATGCTAATCAGAGCAGTGCACCATCCATAACAATTTAAAGTTTAAATGATATGCAATGTTAGCCATCAAGTGCACCAGTGTTATGATAAAATATTAACAGAGAACTATTCACTCAAGAGCTCTTAAAAATTTTCCATACTTGACACTTTGTCTGCAGTAATTGTAATTAAATGGAGATTATAAGAGCCACATCTCTAAAAATTGGCTATCTTGTTCATTTGTCATGTTTAAGGCATAAATCTGCCTTCTGGTTTTGGTAATTGTGAAGTTAATCTTATGTGCCTCGTTGTTAGAGTTCAAGTTGACTATACATCACAGTGCTGTTACATGTTTTAAAACAGCTTTAAATTCATCGGATGAGATGTCTGTTTCTGTGCAGGATGAATTCATTATGCTAATAGCATTATTATACATCCTTGACAAGATGGGAGATGTACAGAACTTCAAATTTTCATAACAACTTTAGCCCCAAATTACAAAGGTTAATTCATCTCTGTCTTTGTACTAATGCATGTACATGGCACGCATGAAGAGCTAGGGACAGATGGTAGGACAGACAGATGGTAGACAGATGGATTTACGGGAATGTAGGTAGAGAGCAATGATAAGAACTGTAGAAATCAAAGACTGGTGGAAAGAGAAGAAGCTGGACAAATAGATGGATTTTCCCTTACCTATGGACTGGGTTAAGATAACCTAGCAGGGTGTTATTTGACCCATCGGATACCAGTTTATGCCTGTATTGATTAGTATGTTTTTCTTGTTACCATGACAACAGTAACTAAAGAAAGAAGAGTTTCTTTAGGCTCACAGTTTGAGGGCACTGCCCATCACTGGAAGCTATGGCAGCTAGAGCGAGGCCACTGATCACTGCATCTTCTGGGGAGATGCAGAGAGTAGGAATCCTGTTGCTCAGCTTTCTGTCACCTTTTATTTACTACTGGATCCCAGCCTAGGGGATGTTACTGCTTACACAGAGGGAGACCCTCCTGCCTCCGTTAAGCCAATCTTAAAAAATCTCCTCCATGCACCCCAGAGGTGTTCCCATGGTTATTCTAAATCCAATGAGGGTGGCAGTGAATGTAACAGTCTCATCTCAAGAATTAGGAAACCTTTTTATATGGACTGAATTCTGTAAAAAAAAAAAAAAAAAAAAAAAAAAGGCCAAGAACCAGCAGTCAAATGTGTAGCCACTGGAGAAAATTTGAAAAGGGCCTGAAGGAAATGCACTTGATTTTGAGAATGTTATTGCCAAAAGAAATTGCATTCAAATACGAGAGCTAAAGTAATGGTGCATCGGTAAGTAAAATCCACAAATAGTCACGGGTGCTTTCGAGTGTTTACCTTTCCCTACCAAAGACAAGTTCATAAGAATTGCTAATGGATACTATCTGAATATTATGTAAGTGTTATCAGTCTTTTCCTCAACTGGCTTTCCTGGTTGAGCTATTAAGAAGAATTAATGTACCCACGATATATCAAAAAGGAGAGATTATAGTTTATTGACATGCTGCTGGTTAACTGTGATGGGATAATACAATTGTGACAGTGGTGAGGACCTGAGAAACTTAGGCAGAAGCTATAGAAAGTGGTGGCTGGATCGTAGCAGATGACTTTGACTGCCTGGCTGTGATTCCCAACCAGATTTTAGCCAGTGCCTCTACCAGAGCTACCCAACATAGCGGGTAGAGAGGGGAGGCAAACAATTCAAAGAGAGTGGAGAGAGGAGAAAGTATGGTGAAAGAACAGAAAGATTTCACAACAGCCTGGCCAAGGAAGTGAATGGACATCTTAGAGATTTGATTTCCAAAGGAGGCCAAATGCTTCAGGGTAAAGAGATTGGAGGGCTGATACCGAGAGCAATTATATGAATTCTTGAGACAGAATTAAGATTTCTTATCAACAAAAATTTCCTGGGAGATGGATGTGTCAGAACATGGAAAATTTCCAATGTGCTTGTGAGAACTCCCTGAAGACATATGAGAGTTGCTAAGACCTTAATAGAAAGTCTTCCATGCAGGGGAGGTTTCCGTGTTGAAGAAACATGACAGCTCCATCCACAACTCCAAGTCAGCAGGGTGCTCCATAACTCTCTGATATATATGGAGTTAGTTAATAGGCTCTGATTTGGAATCTCTCCTGTGAGCAAGGGCATATTATTTCAACTTCCAATACCTTCTTTTCTTGATTCCCTTTAAATGTGTAACACATTATTAGTTAATTGATACCCTCAGTTATAAAACAATATGTGTTCCCATCACATGTCAAGGTTCTTTGTTACTGGAGAACCAGGGTTCACTTTTGTGGGTTCTTGTGCTATTTGACAAAAGAGTTTAAAAGCATGCTCAGATGGAAACTCATGAACCATTTTATAAGCATTGGTGAGAAAAACAGCAGGGTAAGCAAGGTGTTAAGTCCAGGCAGATGCTTGGGAGAAAGGAGGTGGCCGGAGAAGAAACACCTGGAAAAGCCTTTTGAGTTCAGGTCAGCAATGCAATCTACAAGCAGCTGGAGGTGATGGCTTTCAGAGAAACAGTGAGAAAATCCCAAGTATCAAGGAGAGGATTCTTATGATTTGGGATCCAAAGAAGAGGCAGAGAAGGAAAAACAACAGTTTGGAGTTAGAACTCAGAAAAGCAGGCAAGGTCAACAAAGTAGACCTGAAGACAACCACCCCAAGGAGAGGCTCCTGGTATTGTAAAAGCATTATCTTACTAAGGGGATAATTAATTCTTCCAGCTCCTTAGTAAATCAACAGGCAAACCAGCTTCCCTAAAGGATGGCTTCCCAGCCAGGTGACTAACAAGGCTAGTTAGAAGGCAAAAATGTGTATGTAATGTTCTGATGTTTGGGTGTATAGATCTGAATAATCCAGCCAGAATCAGAAACAGACTTCATATTCCATTCTTCTAAGAGGAAATAGGCTTCCCCCACTGAGCCTCAAAGAAGCCCCAATAAGCCTACTTTTCCATATACTTAATGGGAAGTAGGTTCCAACATGGAAAGAGTACCCACTTGATGGCTCTCAAGCACGCTTAATGCCTGTCTGGTTGCTTAACAGTGCTGTTCTATGCATGGTAGGTATTGGTTGGCTTATTACCTTACAACACATTTCCAGTGGGATATATGACTTTTAAGTATCAAAATAGAACAAAACCACCCATGAAAAATTTCGCATTATCTCAAGCAGGTACTAGAATTACATACATGGGGGGGGGGTTTGTCCCCATGATTAGTCAGGGTGTGTTTAACAGCAATTCTGAGAGCTATGACATAGGTTCTCCTACTTCATTTATTCATTTGACGTTAAGTTAAATATTATCTTTTTGTATTTTAGGTGAGGTGTATATTTTCTGTGATAAAAACACGAGTATGGTCACCTTACAAATGAGCTTTTGAAGGTGAAGATACAGTAGACATTGTCACTGAGTTATAGAGAGGCCTGGAGTTCTGTTGTTTGCACATATCCTCACTTTTCGTTCTGGATAAAGGGGGGAATTAATTCCCTGCCTGTTTCGTCCTCAGGAAACTTGGTTTATTACTATTACTGTCATTGCTGTTCTGTGTGTCAAATCCAGGGCCTTGCACATCCCAGGCAAGGGACATTCACTCTAACCCCTAGCACACTTTAAATGAAGAACTTCGTGGTCTCCTACCCACCCCATCTGAAGTAGGATCTCTCTCTTCTTGAACTTAGCAGTTATACTAGGTCTCTCAGCACACATAAAAATCAGGTGACAACTGGACCCTTTCATAGAATGGTCTCTCATCAATCATTCAAGTCCCCGAATGGAATTCTCCTCACTACTCTGGGTCCTGCACAGCCTTGATTTCATTGTGTAGTTAATTATATTTTGGAGACATATTCACACACGCACGCACACACACACGCACGCACGCACACACACACACACACACACACACACACACACACACACACACACACACACACTTACTGTGTCATCCAGAAACAGAAGTGTCCAGGAAAGGCAATCTATTCTCTTTCCCTCATAAGCCCAAGAATATTCAACACCACACTGAGAAAAAGATGATTACACTGGCTGCAGTAATGAGCAACCCCCTTACCCAGTCCCCTGCCCCAGCCACTTCCCTTTGGTGGTCCCCCACAGAGCTCTGTCTAAGCCAAAGGAGTCTCGGATTCTTGCTCTCTTTATGTGGTATCATTACTTCTTTATTCTTGGGGAAAGCGACATTAGGTTCCAAGCTAACTTTCTCTTTCCTGCACATCTGTAGTGGTTGTCTATTTGCAGCTTCTTTAAAGGCGCCTGCTTTCATCTCTGTGGTCCCTCCCTTCCCCCAGCAGAGAATGAGAGGAGATGGCAATGGTCACACTGAGATGGAGAGCTTGCACATTTGACACAACCTAGTGGTTCCGGTCAGCTGCGCCCAGGTTTTCGGTACACAAACCGTCAGACAGCAAGCGTGTTTGAAGAGCAGCTTCCACAGATGTCCATTCTTTCTGCTCCCTGCTGCGTCTTGCTGTTTGGAAACCTTTCCATGGCCTGAGCAAGCTCTTGGCACGCCTGGCCCTTCCCTCCGCTGAATTAGTTATTCTTCCTGGGAAGATTAGATTGTTTCCGACAAACCTTATTTTAGTATAAAAACCACCCAGAATGAGTGCTAACAAGGGTTTCTGGAGCAAAGTCACTACAACAGAGAACGTGCCACAGTGAGGGAGGTCACATTCTGACAGAGTCGATGTTTGTTTGTTTGTTTGTTTTGTGGATGGGAATTCTGTGCTTAGCTGAAAGTGAAATGCTTTCCTTTGTTTCTTAAAACAAATTTCTCTTCCTGGATCTGCTAGGCCAGATGAGAACCTAAAACATCTCTGCCCCTGTGTGTTCTCTACCTGGGTCATTACAGGCAAGCGATGCCTGCAACCCTTGGATCACTACTTCACGTATTAAGTAAGTGATGAACAGAGGCTAGATAAACAACTGTCCTTGCCTAAAATGTGAGTTATTCCATCATTACTTTGGCTGAAAATACATTTGGGAGCCAGGAAGAACAGCCTTGCTTATGTAAAAGAAAAATGCACCAGCTGAAAAATGAAGGCTTTTAAGCCAACGGTATTGATGTTACTCAGGGTGACTTCTATCTCCTAGGTAGAAACACGACATTCATCCATCGGGGCTTAGGTAATACTTCCCTTGTCAAGATTACTCATTTATTTTTCAATTAGTCATTGTAAGTAGGAATAGCCAAGTCGAACCCCCATTGTTATCAGACTGTGTCTGGTGAGCAATGATGATAAGCTACCTAAGCATATGATGATAAGCTACCCAATTCTGTTATCCCGCAAGTCAGCCGTGGTATGGAATGTGGTAGTAAAAACACATTTTGAACTAGAGTCTGGTAAGCTGCAATCTGTTCTTACTAAATAGGCACTAACTGTCATCCTACCTGTCCTTACAAGTTCCATTCCTGCGAGCTCTTGGTCCCCTAGAGAGTGCCCTAGGGGCCTTACATGGAAAATACATGACAGCCTATTGTGGCAATGTTCTTGAGACAGAAATAGCTACAGAATCTGGTGGCACATAAGACCCCATTGGAGCCTCAGGTTTGGAAAACTATTTAGATTTCTCTTTTCCTGTTCATAGATTATAAAGATCCTGTTTCCAAATTAATAAGCATGTCTTGGGTAACACTCAATTCACCCATGAAAATTCTTTTTAACAATGGTTATGTCAGCTAATATTTTTAGAGAAATAAAGATAGCAGTAGTTAATACCCCACATGTAAATAGCCGTATTTAGAGTCGGGGTTCTACATCAAGGTAGTTCCCATATAATAGATTGCTCCTAATATGGAAAAGAAAACTCAGTTTCTCTGTCTTCTGTGAGGTTTTTGAACACACATGTGTTCACACACATGGTGAACTGTGTGGAAAGTTATAGGTTAATTTCGGCTACATCAGAGAATTGTAGATATTTTAGCAGTACAAAGAAAAGTACAAGTCTAGTCACTCCTTTCTTAGGATAAAGACTGAACCAATTTATATGCAAAATTTCTTTGTATTGCAGTATATGTGGTGGCTTTGTTTTTCAGTAGTGTTCTATTTTGTGCACTCCTCATGTTCCATCTAACAATTCATGTTGATTAAATGTCCAACTTTTTCTTTTCTTTGGCTAGGAACGTAGGCCGGATGAGACCTGTGGTGCCAACTCTTATTTTTCACAAATCACATCTGATCAAAACTTTGACATGCTCTTATTTGGAGACTACAAGGTCTTTTTGCTAGTTTGCACAAGGTCAAATTAGCAAATATTTTCGGCCTGGACTGTCAAAAAGATTCTGCCCCAGCTGTTCGAGTCCACCATCACTATAAAAGCAGCCTTTAGGCAATATATGAATTGATGACTATATCTAAGTTTCAATGGAATCTTCAAAAGTTGGCCGCAGGCTTGGTTGAAGGGGCAGGAGTTTACAATCAGATTAACACCCGAGAGCAACCTTTTTGTTGATGAGTCTGTGTGGACGTCGTGCCCTTTCATGGCAATGATCGTATCTTCTGCTCTCCTCCACGTTTGTACAAATCGATGTGTGCCTGTTGAATCAAGGAATTAATTCACAAAGAGGTGCGAAGTCAAACAATTATTTCACCATTTACTTTCTCTAAATATGAGCCTGTTTGTTTTGTATCTGAAGATACTTACTTCGATTTCTAGCTAGGCATGCTTCGCTCTCATTTGTAGCTAAGGTGGTGTACAGACTCTAAAGTTATGATGTTACTGTTAATACTTATTTTGTTATCAAGCAGTGTAAGAGGAATTCTGTAACAAAGCCATGGTTATACTTGTACTTGAAATCTTGCTGTCTTGCTTCTAAGCTGTAAAATCACGAATGCCATCACTCTATTGCTAGTCCCATGCAAGGTTTCTGACTATAATGTGTGTAATTTGTCTTTTGCTCATAAAATTTAATTAATAATAACCTAAATTGCTCTCTTTTTAGGATTGGAGGAAGCTTTTGTATTTAAAAGCATTATTTTATGAACTATATATGTATGGGGTATGTTATGTTGAAGAAATAAGAGCTAAATCAAGCAATATTTTCTGATGGTCCGTAGTTGTTATTCTTACCCCTCTTGCAACGATGACATATTGAAAATATGTCTATAAATATGTTATGCCCTTAAGGCAAATGACACATTGTAGACTTGGTCTCTTCTAACAGCATAGGAAACAGGGTAAAGCCCTTAAAACATCTGTAAATGACAATGAAAGAAAAGTTGAGGTCGAAATCTCTCTGACAGAGATTTCTAGCTCTTATCCCTAATGCCCTCATGTGGTAACTTTGGCACCGAATGTCAAGTGTCTCTTGGTTTAATGCGTTCTTTCTGATAATCTTCATTAATTTCCCAGATTCCCATGATTGCTCAAGTCTGTGTCATTAGCCTCACACTGGTGTCAGGAAGGCTCTCTCTTGCCTCTGGCATCGAACAATGTCACTTCCTGAATTTTAGGAAAGTATTCCAACAACCAGGGGACTGATGGCCCCCAAATCTTTCCTTCCTCGCTGGCCACACTTCTCCCTGGCTGAGACAAGCTGCAAGAAAAGATTAGGAAGAGCATCAGCATAGGTGATTAGTTCAGATGAAGCGTGCTCCTCATAGCCGATGAAAGCTGGCCATCCATTTGGCTGGCACTGGTTTTGTGGGAGTGTCAAAAGCCACATTTCATTTCTCCGGTTTTAAAAACATCACGTAACTTTGGAAGCAATCAGAGTGTAGGTCTAACTGTGAATAAAGCCACCAAACACTGTAGTGGCTTCTAGAATTATATTAGACTCTGCTGGTATTGCTGCATTATTTGCCCTACTTCTCATAGCCACAATTCATAAACAGGTTAACTGGGGACCACAGCCTTTTAACATTGTGTAGTACTGTACCATTTCAAATGGTTGGTACCACAGCAGACATCACATTAAGCAGTGATCACCGGATCGCTATTCCCAACATCACATAGAACTGTCCCGGAGAACAAACATTATATTGTCTGGACAGTTCCCTCCCCGCGTAAAGTTAAACACCTTATAAATGGTAACTGTCACGTTACTGACTCAAATAGGCTTCCAGGCATATTAGCAGGAACTGTCTCTTTAATTTACTAAGTAAGGTGCTAAAAACAGACAATTTCATTAATAGTGTTATAAAACAGAAGGCGAAGTGTGCAATAACATTTTTGTACCATAGCCCAGGAGAAGGAAAATATTTTGATTTCTCTTTTTAGAGAGTCAGGTTCAAGGTTGGCAGTTCTGAATGGTGGTGGAAAGTGAGAAGTGTAGCGTCTCCGTCCTGGTTTTAGATGTGAGGCCGCTCCTTGCTGTCAGGTATGTCTTAACTGCCTCCCAGTTGGGTCTACCCTTTTCTCAGGCTAACATGGAGGGCAAGAAAAGTCCTGGGACCTTTGTTTCTGTGTAATTGACGTGACCGATGATGGCCTCCTGCAGGGCCCTACATAGCAGTCAGTCATTAAGCCCAGGGAGGACCCGTGGGAGCAATTGTTTCTGGCCTTCTTTTATCAAGTCTGGAGCAATCTTTCACTGACTATACTCCTGCCGCAAAGCAGAGTCAATATTAAATTCCAGCCAGAGAAAAATCTCACACAGAAACAGCTGTGCTCAATATACAACCACTTTTTACTGGCGAATTGCTGGAAGTGGAAAAGTTTTCGTTCTTTTTGTGTGTGTGTGTTTATTCTTGATAGTGATAGCGTGAAAGCTGCCGTTTGTAAATAAGGGAAGCCTGGATTTAAACAGAGCTGACTCATATCAGCAGCGGCAGTATTCAGCCCCACAGAACCCTAGAAAACCAAATTAGTTCTCATGGAAATGCGCACACATATGTCAAAGAAAAGATTTTCAAATGTTCTACTCTCCATTCTTTCCCAACTCAAATGTAAGTTGAATTGGGATCTTTTCAGACCTGTGTTGTGGTTGAGAGGAAGCCCAGGGTAGGGCAGTACTGTATGTCATTCAGGGACACGCAGATGTGAATTTACTAATATTTGTGTATATTAAGACTGAGGCTGTGGGTGGCAAACTAGGTTCTTGAAATACAGAAAATACCCACCAGTTAGTATTATTGAGTTCAACAGTTGTGTCACAGGAACACGTGGACTAAATTAATTCTCTGAGAAAACTGTGTTCTTCACCATTTATATTTATTTTATTCTAGCGCTGGAGACTGTTCAATGTATCAGTCAATGGCTAGAGAACTTAAAAACGAATTTTCAAAATCTACAGGAGAAAAATTAACAATGTACCATAGTACAGAAGTCTGTCCTGGGCAAAAAACATATAAAAATTGGGGACAAGAGAAATTTTTACAGACAGGTTCCATTGCACCAAGAAAGACTGGGGTTTCCCAAGAATCCAAATAAAATCTTCAGCAGTGGCCCAGCCTGGGGGAGATGAGATCTCTGCTTTCAGCCTAATGAGGTAGGGCTTTCAGGCTTCCCCGTTTGTACTTGTGACTATGTCACATACAAGATGCTGTGTGCTTGACTACGTGAAGATAAAGCCTGAGCCCTGTGCCCGATGGTGTTGACAGGGACTGCAGATTCATTCTAATGGAAACTGTAAACCGCGAAGCTTTCCACGCTCACAGTTTTCCTCATTAAAGTTCTTTTCCACCAGAGACCATGCATTATGCTTCTGTTGCGCCCCGTAGGGAAGCCCCTTTCTCTATTTCTACTTCTTTCTCTCCTTCTCCTTCTGTCTCTCCTATCTGTCCCTGGGATCTGCTAATATTAGATGCTCGATGGCGATTTAACACCTTTCTCTTGAATGGATGTGACCTGTTCGGAGCCATTCTTGCACACTGAAGAGGACAGACAGCCCGACGGACACCACTGGCCAATCTCTCTGGACAGACTGAGCCCGGCGGACACCACTGGCCAATCTCTGGGTCAGCTCAACTCTGTAATCTGTACTCCTTGGTTACAGTTGTTCAACCGGTTACTAATCTAACTAACTGTAACCTGCTGAACAACTGAACCCAAAGGGTGCAAAGTTGGAAACATTTCATTGAGAAGTCAGCTGGGGACAAAGAAAGCTCGGCCCATCTCCTTCAGTTTGCAGAAGGGCGGACTGCTTCTCCAGTACGAGCCACACCCCACGGTGCTTTCTGAATGCCTATCCGGTGGTGATGCTGTGTAAGTTGCATGTTATCATCTGTTCTTTTGGTAAAGGTTGTATGAAGTGTAAGCTACTTCCTCTAGAGAGAGCGCTGCTAGCCATGTGTTTAGAACTATATGAAAATCACCAAGGAAAAAATAAGGAGCATTCCTTTTGAACTTATGCCTCAAGGCTGATGTGGGCTGCTCCAAAGGCTACATGAAATTTGATATGAAATAGATCTTGGGAGTTAATACAACCAAATGTATTCATGGTAAGCAGCAATAGGCTTTCCTGTGATTTGTTTCTAGTGTTTTTTTTTCTTTTACCAAAATATGTTTACTCAAGATGTGGCTCAGTGATAGAGTGCCTGCCTGGTATGCATGACTAAGTCTGATCCCTGTACATGAACTAGGCATAGTGGTACGTACTGCCATCCTAGAACTCGAGAGGTAGAAGCAGGAGGATCCGTGGTGCAGGGTCACCCTCAGCTATATACTTAGTCTGAGGCCAGCTTGGGATAACCAAGAACCCTGTCAGAAAAAGAAAACACCCGAACCAAAGCCTTTCTTGGTCTTGGGATCATGCCATATTTGTAAAACTTTATGCTAAATCCAGTGCGTGTTGTTCCAGTATTTTCCTAGAAAGGTCCTGGGGGACATTCCTACCTGATGAGCTAGTAACAAGGAAACATTAGTGCTCCGAGTGATTCCAAGTGACACACAAGACAGGGTTTCCTTTTCACGCCAGCCTCTAGGAAGCTCACTGTTTTTGTGGATGCCTGCAGGATAGATTTTAAGTGCAAACAGCCTTCATTTCCTTCGATCCTACCATGCTCATATATAGATTGGGCAGTTGATTAATGCACAGTAAGTGAACATCGCTAACTGACATGTGGTTGTACTAATAACTCTGCCCTCTACCTCTTCACAACCCCCACTACAGCAGTAGTGAGGCAAGGGGTAGTGATGATATCATTTTCCTCGAGGAAAACGAAGAAGTATAGACCATGTTGGGGGTTGTTCTTTGTTGTATTTAGGACTTTGTGTTCTTCATGAAACCGGGCAGAAGTCCAAGAAGTTATGTGACCAAGTCAAGTGCCAGACACTGAATGGACATCAGGCACACAAGAGGCAAAGTGTATACCTTTGGCTGAAAATGTAAACAGGGCAGGGGGTGTCTGCTCTTGTGGTCCAGGCAGCACACATGGCTGGAGCTAGACTGTAGTGTTGAGACTAGGGGGAGGAAAGATGCTTTCTCTATACATGACAGCAAGGATACAGTGTCCTCTGAGTGTGGCAGAGGGAAGTGGAGGGGTCATTGACTGAGAAGCCATTTGTGATTGAGATTGGTGTTGTGGATTTTGAAGGCAGGAAGGAAAATCCACTTCAGAAGAACTTGCTGGTTGAGAAATCTAGGTGTCAAGTGAGCAAAACAAATTTGAAATTGCAAATAAATGTATACCTCTACGTATCTATGAGCTGATTCTGTTTTATCATGGGTGTTGTAATTAATTGTCAGCATGTCTATGGCATCTATGTGTGATCTTTTTCCTCTTTTATCTTTTTAATATGTAATAAATATAAATTGTGAAGATATGACCGTTTTATGTAATTCCTACAAAGTGCCATTGTTATCTAACTTTGAAATGAAAACACAACAATTTTTATTAATCTTTGTTGGCATTATTTATAAAAAGGAAAATGAAAATTAGAAATTGCCTGACAGTCCAAGTTTGTGGTGTTGGTAAAACAATGTGCTATTACAAAAACTGTTTCCTTAGGTTCCCAACTATTATAGATATTCGTTAATTTATATTGACTGCGTGCAATTAATTTTTTTCACTTTAAACCAGAAACCATGTGATCATTCGCCCCTGACCCCTGAGCGCTATTTTTATTCTCTTGTTAACTTACTAGATATTTCCAGTGTGGTAGCAGAGATAGAGTTTAGTGATGCTTATGCAATGTCTTTGTGTGGAGTATGGCCATTTGTTGCCAGGGATTCCCACAGAACATAGATTAGAATTTCAATCCACTACCAGATTCAGTCTGCCTACATAGACTCAAGGGATCTGCACAAGGCTGCCGAATCAATACCCCACAGATCCTTGCCAAAGCAGCTATTTAATGTTCTCTTAGGAGGTAGGCTGTCAAAATTGGATTGAACTAGTAGGTGGTAATTGAAATGAGATAGACACTGTTAATTGGCATCAGTATAGCCTTGGGAAGATTTTGTGTAAAAAAAAAAATGCTTTGGGATCAAGTTTGGAAGGGGTAGAGATACAGATTTTCCCTTGTTCTACCAGAAACATTGCAAAAGCCTGGCTAAAGAACAGGCCTTCCAGGAGGGATCTTCAAAATCTGTCAAGTCCTTTGGGGGAGGGTCTAGGCCCTCCCTTGTGTCTCTAGTCTATGGGAGTATCCCTCCATAGGAAATATGCTCCCGAAGTCCCTTTCCTCTCACTCTTAATCTCCTCTTTTTTTCTCTTTCATACAAGGGCTTCCAGACAAGCCCAAGCTGGACTTAAACTCAAGAGCCCCCTGCCTCAGTTCAGGAGTGCTGGATAACAGGCAAACACCACCATGCCTGATTTCCATGCCATCTTTCTAACACCCACAGATAAGAAAATGCATGCACTTTTCAGAAGGACCTGTGCTTCCTTTGGTACATAAAACTGAAAGGTGATGTTCATCACCTTTCAGGAGAGTTTCAGGATGTTCAGGAGAGTTCATCCTTTTCATTTTAGTTTGACATATTTTCTCCATTAGCATAACTTCCAGCTACGAAGCGAGAGTTTATTGTTACATTTGATGTGATAAATCACTAATCAACGTGCACTTCTGGTTCTTATTTCCTCCTTATCTCTTCATCCTGTTTCCAGGTACTTTAATGTTGTTATCAGCCTATGAGAGACTTATAGTGTACAGGCTCTAGATTAGTTGGGAAATGACAGGAGCGAATGGGTTACAAAATTCAGTATCTTGTAGGTCAGTGTTGGTGCATGCTTTCAACCCCAGCACTCAGGAGAGGCAGAGGAAGATAAATCTCTGTGAGTTCAAGATCAGCCTGGTCTACACCGTGAGTTCCAGGACAGCCATGGCCACACTGAGAACCCCTATCTTGAAAATCCAAACACAAATAACTAAATAATAAAAGAAAAAAAGAAAAGGGAGAAGACAAAAAACTCAAGATCTCGAACAGTCAAAGCCCTTGACATTGAAAGCTTTTCTGTTCTGCTTGAGCAGAGGGAAGGGAAGATGTGTTAATGAACGTGTTCCAAGTTCACCATGTATCCAGCAAGCTCATTGGGCACTCGAGGGGCAGTGGGAGCCAAGTGTAAGTGAATCCACTACTCTCAGAGAAGTTAGGAAGCTGCCAACCATGCAGCTTCCAGAGACAAAGAAGTCACGGTCTTTAGCTCAGTAATGATTGTCTGTGATGATGAAGATGGCCCTGGTTGACAAATGTTGGTGACAGGAGTAAGATGACCTGGTACTTCCATGGAGCTTTTGAGAGCATGACTGCATTTCTTGTGTCCCATGGGCACTTTCTTTGGGAGTCTAAAGCAAATCCCATTTTTACACGATCTGTTAACCTAAATAAAAACTAAACCCAAAATCGTCTGTAGGCACCATCTGTGGGATGACATTCTTATAGCCGCGTGGTGTTTGCAGGCAGCGTGAACTCAGTTTGTGGCACAGCTCACTGCGTCAGGGCTTGAGAGTGGGCATTCAGGATGTGCCCATCCCTTTCTTTCTTTGACTCTTCTTATTTGTAGTAGACTTAAGAGAGTATTCCACAACAGAGCAAAAATTTTACACCCATACTAAAATCTAGGGCCTCATGTGATCACTGTGTGATGTTCTTAAAGGTAGAAAAGGCCGTCTCCCTTCTGTTCAGTACATACTCAGGTATACCCAGCCAACCAGCGTTGGAAAAACTGGGCAGACTTTCTCCTTCCTCCCTTTGCCTCATACCCAGCTGCTCTGCTACAGTCTCCACATCAGAGAACAGTTACTCTAAAAGAAGTCTGTAGAGAAAATTAAAGCCCTTGTCTACTGGGCTAAATGCTCTCGGTACCCCTTTTACCTTTTTTATTTTAATATTTGCAATATGGGACTCCATTTTTCTATTTAAGTGGATCTGACTTCTTGCTAGACTAAGGCGTCTCCAGAGAAGGACAGCTGTAATTAAGTTTCATGATCGTTGTTCTAACGCTGATGTCTATGTGCTTCTAACATTTGTCCTTGCATAGAATCAGTAATCACAGGTAAGAAAGAATGTTGTACTTAGTGGAAATGACAGTTTGTTCCTCTGAACAGTTCAGCTGGGGTTTTCATTCTCACTTCTAGGGCAGAGCAGGGTATTATGCTTTAGGTCTGTGTCTCTCTCTATGTTATTATTTTTCCTCAAGTATATGATCCCAATTCATCAGGATAGCAGAGATCAGAGTAGCAAGTTCTTAAGATCTAGAAAATCACTTATGATAACTCTACTTCCAGTTTCAACTGTGTAAATGTATCAGTCATGTGGCGAGGGAAAGTACCTAGTCATTGCTTGTCTTCTGATATTAAAATTAAGTTTCCATGTGCTTATCTCTTTTTGTTGAGCATGCATATTCATTCAACATGTATTCAAGGAAGGCTGAGAAAGTACACATGGAACACAGTGTGACACCATGCTATTGCTTTTTGCTGGTTTCTCTCCACTGGATTGCGAGTTCCATGTGAGGCAGGCTGCATTACTCAGAGACTCATTCTTAGAACAAGAGCCTGACCGTGGTGGGCAATTGATGGACAGCTGTTGAGTGAGCTCATCAAATGAAAGGAGCTCTCAAAAGTCTGGACAGACGGCCTGGGTTGAAACCTGTCTCAAGTGCCCTTATTACAGCTTCTCAGATGGTCCACTTCAAACTTTTCTTGGCACATAAAAACCTGATTCCAAGTGTCTTTGGGAGGAAGAAAATGTATCATGCATGGATATCCTGGATACCAGTACTCAAAAAAAAAAATGCATGCTGATTCATTTAAAACTGTCACTTTTCTAAATAATGGCACTTGATTTCTAGCTTTACAAAAAAGGGGCATTACTAAGAGCCTTAATCTTTAATAGTTCCTAAAATAATGCTTCTACAGTTTGAGCTTAAGTAAATTGAAAGAGTCAGCAAAATGTAAGCTGAAATCAGATTCACAGGGACAAAAGCAAATGGGCACCGTTTTCAGGCATGTCTACTGGGACACACAATGCCATACAATGTCCCCTGAGGAATTTCTGCTGCTTGGTTCTCTCGGGTGACAGATCTGGGGACAAAGTCTATACATATTTATACTTACATATGCAAATGTGTAGATGCATAAGGGAGTCATGGAACAAAGTCTATACACGTTTATACTTACACATGCAAATACGTAAATGCATGCCGGGAATCACTGGAGTACAAACAAGAGTGAATTGGCCACTGCCGGGGTGTAATCTACGGGGTAATTAAAGAAACAATTTAGTCATTTTGACAAACTGCAAATCTTCCAAGAGCTATGTGAAGAGACGACATTGGGTGACATAGCAATACAAGACAATCCCTGCCTTGGGGGACAACTCTATTGTCCTCTGAGAAGAGTTGCTGAGCAGTGAAAGCTAGTTGGGTAGGATAATTAGTAGAAGATTCTGGAAATGATAGTCCTGCAGTTGTGTTTGAAAACTCACTGGAGCCTGGATAGGAGGTTCACATGCTAGAACACACACACACACACACACACACACACACACACACACACACACACACACACACCGCACGCACGCACGCTGACACACACGCACGCACGCTGACACGCACGCACGCACACATGCACACACACACACAATGTATGTATGTATGTATGTATGTATGTATGTATATATAAGAACGAAGCATGGATTTGAGCTGACCACTGAGTTTTGAAGGAAATGATGACCCAGGAAGTTAGATATCTTGAGTATTTCCAGATAGGTGATATTGGAGTAAATATAAATCAGTAATCTCCAATTCCATAACTAAGAAGTTTGACTTTAATTTGAAAGGAATGTGAAAAAGGAGATTGCTCAGTGCATAAGATGCGTGGCAAACATGAGGACCTGAGTTCAGATCTTTAACACCCACAGGAAGAACGATTTGTCTGTAACCCCTGTGCTGGAGAATGGCAGGACAGAGACAGACAGATCCTGCAGTGACTTGGTAGCTGTCCAGTCTATCCAAAACGGTGAACTCCAGTTTCCTTGAGGGATCTTGTCTCAAAATTTAAACTGGAGAAGCAATTATGCATCCCAACATTAGCCTCTGGCATCCACAAAAGGAAGTGTTGTGGCTGTGAGCATCACTGTTGTCTCTAAGCCACAGAGCTGTCCCTCTCTCCATAGTTACAAACCAGATAGTTGAACACACTTGGGCGAAACTCATTTACAGGGGTTAAGGAGAGGGCTCAGTGCATAGAGCACTTGCCATACAAGCCTGACAACCTGAGTTTGTATCTCCCAAGATACAGTAGTGCAAGTGTCTGTAATCCTAGACCTCCTACGGTGAGATGGAGTGGGTGGAGACAGAAGAATATAAAACTGCCTGAAAGTATTGGGGCATACACAGCAATAGAGGAGAAAGACCTTGCGTATTAGGTAGTTTCCATTGGTTTGATGAAACACCACGATCAAGGCGATTTCTAAAAGAAAGGGTTTGTTTGGGTTCTAGTTGAGAGCATCAGGTCTGAGACAGTGGAGGCAGCAGGCAACGGGCAGGGCAGCTGGGGTCCACACTTAGGGCTGAGATCTTGAAGTACAAATACAAAGCAGAGAATGAAGAGAGCACACTAGGAATGGTATAAGGCTTTGAAACTTTGAAGCCACTTCCCAACTACAGGCTCCCTCCAGCAAGGCCATGCCTCCTAAACCCACCCAAACAGTGCCCCCAGCTGGGGAGTAAATATGGGAACTTCTGAGCTCGTGGTTGGCATTCTGGTTCAAACCACCACACCCTGTCTCAAGGTGCAGGAAGGTAAAGACCTGACATTAGAGTTGTCCTGTGACTTCGCTATGTAGACACTTTGTCCATCCTGTACTGCTTTATCTGCAACAGGGCAGCGAGCTCTTCCTCCAGGCACCTGGCCCACCTCCTCCATGACCTGGAACTATGGCCCTCAGTCCAAGGGCTAGTCCATAGGAGTCCCTGACCTTCCTATCTGGATTGGTGATTTAGGGCATCAGATTGACACTCCCAACACACACACACACACACACACACACACACACACACACACACACACACCGGTATTTGCAGCCTTCTGGGCCTAACCATCATGCACCCACTGTTTAATTGCTTCTAACCAACTCAGCAAGCACTGAATTAACAATATGTGATTTGTAGGAGCACGAATGTATGAGTTTATAGGGATTCGGAGTCCACTTGGATACTTATCCTCAGAAATCCTTGCAAGGCAGAAGTGGTATTACAGGTGGAGCCAGAGAGAGGAGAGAAGTGACAGTTTGGGGCCAGCCTGAGTCACATAACCAAGTTCTAGGGTAGACTGGGTCACACAGTAAAATGTTTCTCAAACTAGCAGGTGACATGCAGACAGATAAACCAACCCTCAGTGGTTGAACCCTGTCCCCCCACCCCCACACCACACCTACCTGCCTTCTTAAAGTCGGAGTCCTGGGATGGCAGCGGCACCTGTGCCTTGTTCTGTAGGCACACTTAGTATTCAAACGGGCCCTTCCCTTTGTGCGTCAAGCCCTCCCTGCACCATGCTGTCTCCCCAGTGCATGCTTTCCCATGCTTGCTCACAAACCTATTGCATCTTGTCACACCCCAGTTGTTTGCTAACACCCTTGTGTTACCGCAGGTTTTTCCTTCCCGCCGGCGCCATCCCGCCTGCCGCCAGTCTGGGTCCACAGCCGCAGCAGCCCCAAATAACACTCAGAGACTCTGTATTTGATACAATCCTGTTGGCCAGTTACCATTATTGTTTATGGACCAGCTCTGTCTTAATTATTAACCCATTTCTACCTATCTAAGTATTTCCACGTGGTCCTCTTATGGGGAGCCGCGGCCAGCATCTTCCTTCCTCCCCGTCTACATCTTGACTCCTCCCTCCTACTTCCTCTTTGCTCCTTGTCTCCTAGCCCCGCCTATCTTGCTATCTCATTGGCCCAACAGTGCTTTATTAATTAACAAGTATGAGAAACATATATATACAGAATAACATCTCCCATCACCCTTGCTTCTCGGTCATTTTCAGGCTGTTTGTCAGAATAAAACCTAATGTATTTTTTACTAATAACTTCAATATTTTGGGCAACTTTGTACACGAGCATTGTATCTATACCACTCTTGGCCATCTTACCACTCTAAATCCTCCTGTATGACACCCCTAATTTGTAATCATTTCTTTAATTACTATTGTTACATGCCTGTATGTAGGTACATGTGCATATATGCATGTATATATAATCTATTGAGTTAATTTAGCTTTGCTTACATACACAAGTGTCCAAGCTGGCCATTTGGGATTAGGTAACCTATGTCGGGACTCATCCCTGGAAGAGACTGTTTCTTCCTCTCTCTGCAGGCAAATATCATCTGTATCTCTATTCATCTGCACGTGGGGACATGTAGAATATATGTTGTCTACATTGTCATGACAGCTACTGTTGTCATGTCTCTGTTCTTAGTCAGGCAACCATATAGTGAGGGTTTGTGGGTGGGCATCCCTGTCATACAGAAGAGATGTTATCTCATAGCAGACATTTGCCTGGGCTTCTGGCTCTTACAATCCCCCCCCCCCATTCTACAAATCTTCTTAGTCTTAGGTGTAGGGGTTGTGTTACAGATGTGCAGATGAGACTGGATAATCCAGTCATTTATTCCCTTCATTTTGGCCAGTTGCAACCTCTGTAATAACCTTCCTCTATGGCAAAAAAGAAGTGTTTTTGATGATGGATGGGAGCTAAACTTATCTCTGCATATAAAGATAACTATGTAAAATATATCTAGAAATTATTCCGGTTTAGGAAATGGTTATAGCAGCTTCTTCTCTTGGGTCTATGACTTCTCTAGCCACAGGTAGTTGGATAGACACACAGTGCCAGGCATGTATTTCCTCTTGTTAAGCAGGGCTTGAGGCCAATCAGACCAAAGGTAAAGTGACCGTGGCACTGAGGTGGATATCTTGCCTGTTCTGTCATTGTTGTCACTCATAGGCTCTACTACTGGGCAGGACTGTCAATTACTCACTTCCTAGTAGCTTCTAATACCAGTCCTTGGGGGAGGAAGCTTCCAGATTTGTTCCAGCCTGATTCTTTAAAGTCCTGTGTCAAAAATATGTGGTGACTTCAGCAATAAGGTCCTACCTTGAAGTTTTTGGAGGCAACTATGACGATAGTCATAGCCTACATTATTTAGGGGGTCTCTCTGTCTCCTCTGACTACCAAGTCAAAGGGAAGTGTCCCACGGCTAGCTCTGGAGTTTTTATAAGATGACCTATGATGGCTCTTGGTGGAGCCTTAACACACTATGTGGCATAACCTAGTCTAAATTTTTTGTATATGTATATATCTTACACACTTATTATGTGTGCATTTTAAGTAATGTAAGATACTGTTTCCTTACAGCTTTTTCAGGCATTCTTCATGTTCTTTATTCTTCCTCCCCCTCTTTACTTGGAATGCCCTCCCTCCCCACTACATTTTAAAACTACTTATTATTTAATGTTTTGAACCATTGAGCCCAATTTTCTTCCCTCCCTTTCTCTCCCTTCATCACCCCCCCCCCGTCACTCTTTCTTTTTTTGGATTTTGTTGTTGCTGTGCTTTGTTTTGTTTTTTATTGAGACAGGGTTTCTCTGTGGCTTTGGAAGCTGTCCTGGAACTAGCTCTTGTAGACCAGGCTGGCATAAACTCACAGAGATCCACCTGCCTCTGCCTCTGCCTCCCGAGTGCTGGGATTAAAGGTGTGTGCCACAACCACCCAACCCAACTATCTTTCTAAGATGTTATTTCATTTTTAATTATGTGTCTAGGTGGGCATCTGTGTGTGTCTGTGTGCACCTATGAGTGTAGGTTCCCGTAGAGCACACAAAAGGGCACTGGATGGCCTGGATCTAGCCTTAGCTCCAGGTGGCTGTGAGCTGCTGAGTGTGGCTGCTGACAGCAGGGCTCTGGGGCCTCCTGCGAGAGCAGTCAGAGTTTTTAATGAGTGAGCAGCAGCTCTAGCATGAGTCCAATTATTGTTGAAGTTAACAGTGAATCCATAAAAGAGTTCTTTTTCATTAAAGTTTATAAAGTTTCCGTTTCCACTTTAGATTGGTTCAGTTTGATTTGGAAGCAAATGAATCTAATATTTTATCTGCTCTCTTACTTTTTTTTTGTTTTGTGTGTGTTGGCTTAATTTTTGTAATCAAATTTGATTTATAACCCAAAGAGGTAAATTTTGTTTTTTGTTTTTTTGTTTTACTTGACTCTTGGGGAAACCTTATTTTTATTTTATTTTTCTTCTTTTACATATCGATCCCAGTTCCCTCTCCCTCCCTCTCTCCTTCTAACCCTTCCTCCCATTCCCCCCCCCCACACACACACACACCTTCATCCCATCCCCACCACTTGCCCCACTCCACAGGGAGGGTGATGCCTTCCAGGAGGGATCAGCAATATCTGTCAAGTCATTTGGAGTAGGCCCTCCCTCCTGCCTCTAGGTTAAGGGAGTATCTGTTAAGGGTTTCTCTGTGGCTTTGAAAGCTGTCCTGGAACTAGCTCTTGTAGACCAGGCTGGCCTCAAACTCACAGAGATCCGCAGTGGTAACACACTGCCCAGGCCTTCTAACTGAGACCCAATTCATGGGATCTGAGTGGGTCCAATGCTGATTTCCCAGCTATCAGTCTGGGGGTCCATTAGCTTCTCCTTGTTCAGGTCATCTGTCCCCAAAGAGGTATATTAAAAACAATGGTGAAAGACATAGCAATTTTAAAGAGTTTTCATATAAACTGTATGAAAATTAGAGTTGTTTTGGGGGGGGATAAAACCTGGACATTTGAGTGGTAACACACTGCATTATGGGTTCATTTTACTCAGGAAAAATCTCGTGAAACAGACTACATAAGTGGCACATTATTCTCAGCTTTTTTAAAAAATTAAGTATTTGGATATGTTATAAATATTAAAAATAGAACTAACTGGATGACTCTGAGGGCCATTAATTCTCTTGTTCTGTAGTTTTTAATATTTCTTGAAATATCCTGCCTCCTCAGCTACCATTTTCTTTTAAAGAATATCTGTAACAGACTCACAAAACCTGAAGGCACTGAGATGGGTCAGAAGGAAAAAGCACTGGAGACCACACACACGCATGCACACATACACACACACATACACAAACACACTCACACATGCACAGACCACACACACACACACTCACACATATACCCACACACACATACACACACTCACACATACACCCACACACATATACACACATGCACTCACACACGCACAGACCACACACACACACTCACTCACACACGCACACACACACACACACACGCACACACACACTCACCCACACATGCACACACGCGCACACACACACTCACACACACGCACAGACCACACACACACACACACACTCACACACACACACGCACACACACGCACTCACACACACACACAGAGACCACACACACATTCACTCACACATGCACACACGCACACACACTCACACACACACACACACACACACACCTCTCACACTCACACTTGCATGTTCAGGTTCACATATACGTTGTAAGTAGAAAAAATAATTGTAATTTCAAAAATTAAAACAAAAACATAAAACCAGACTTGCTCTATATGGTGCTTTTAAAATTGCTTCCCAAACTATTGTAGGATTTTCATTACTCTAACATGGGACTTGAGGGTTTAGCAAATTCATTCTTCATAGTTCCATGGCCATTTGTTCCAGACCAGGCTTTCATCCTTCACTCTGAAACCTTCTGTTCCTGCCTCTGGGTAAACAGAATGACAAAGAAATGCCACCTGGCCACTTGCAAGGAGGAAGAAACAGCCATTCTGTTATTGTGATTTGTAGTGCTTTCAATGCCTGGCTGGGATATAACCAGTGTATGGTTATCCATTATCTTAGCATTTATTATTTAATTTATTCAGCATATATTATTGAGTAGCTTCTTTGTTCATAAATTGTTTATTTACCTCTGGTCTATAATTGTGATCACTTCTTTTTTATAATTTATTATTTAATATTAAATTATTAAATAATTTATTATTTAATATACTTCTATTATGTTGTCTTTCACTCCCTGTGGGTTTTGGCAAACTAGCATAAAGATCTTGAGATTTTACTGTAGAATCAGAAGCTCCAGCACTTTAGCCATATGGCCTTATGCAAGTTAACACACTTCATTCAGTCACATTCATCTTTCAATGGGGACAAGAATGCTATCTCATTTTCTTCAAAGTCATGGGGAAATACACAAATAATATACTGCATTATATATAATGGGCAAGAGAGTGTGTGATGGATGTTACTTGCTGTTGTTGATAAGCCCAGTGCTTGTCTAGTTGAGTTTTAGAATCTTTTAAAAATAACTTACATTGCAAATGCCTATTAAATGTACTCAGAGTAAACTTGGAGAATGCGAGAGGCGCCACCAACTGACCTGTGTATCAAAAACAAAAGCCTTGAAACTGGCAGTGGTGATTGGAGCATATGCTCAGAATGCCTTCCAGAACCTGTTTGTCAGCCTGTCTGAACTGTAAGGAATGTCACTAATGCCATCTTTCTTTCCCTTTTAGGTAAGTACATCCTCATTTTTGAAGGTCTTTGCTGATGGGTAAGTCTTGTGGTTGGAGTGTTACACGTTGATGATGTACTTGAGAAATGGGGCAGACGTAGGGCTTGCAGCCAGATAAGTTACTCTTACATGGCTTGGCAACATTCTCACATGCTTTCCATCTTTGTTTCCAACTGTATGGGAAAAAATGTGCCCACATTGAAAAGGTGGATAAAATATGTTACCTAAATAATTGAGGACTGGATTTTTACTCTGCTGGTAAAAGGCGGGGCTTTTTTGAATGCTTGCAAAGAAGTTTGCCCTTTGCTGCTATAAATCATAAAAGTATCATATCTCTGAAATAACCATACTTTTGTTTTACTACTTACACAGGGAATATTTTTCTGTGTTTAAAGAACAGATACTCTGTGATTGCATTATTTTAATGAATCATAATTTCATAACAAATGGAAAAGTGATAGGTAACCCTGTAAGACTCCTTGTGCAAGATATTGTGGAAAAAATTCTGTTTTAAGTGGATGTTGACCTAGTTAATAGCTCTGTAGTTGGCTGAAATCTATAACCATAGAAGACTAAACAAGATGAAATGACCTTAAATCACAAGGGATTTAGTATAGATCTGTCAGATGTATGAGATTATTAAGCTATGAAACAATTTGCAAAAGGAAGTTATGAAATCTCTGTCACTGGTGAACTTTAAAAAATGCTGTTAAGAAATTAAGATGTATCCTGTCTTCAGGCAAACTATTGAACTGGCTGCTTGGCTTCAATGATGAAATCTTGATTTGCTTTTCAGTTTAAAATCTCATTGATTACTCTGTATACAGTCTGTACATCATGTGATAGTCCCAGGTCTTCTAGAATAAAATGCTAGAAAGAAGTTGATGTGTAAAGACATTAGATAATCCCCTTGTAAGAGAGAGAGGAGGGAAAACGGAGTGAAAAATGAAGGGGAAATCAGATAGGTGTGCGTGAAACTTCACCCCATCATACAGGTTTGATCTGCAGGGGAAACATTGAATGGAAGCATCCTAGATCCTATGAGGAAATTTCTTGTGAATCCTCAAGCCCATACTGGACATCAGAGGAGTTCTGTGTTTTCCTAGAAGTAGCTAATATCCTGGCTGGGCTCTGTTATCACTGATTGGTAGACTGTGGAGGTCTGGTCTAAGCTGGAATGCTGCTGTAGTCTTCAGAGGCGGTGGCTGGGCCCTGTGGTCAACAGTGGTCTCTAGTTTGGAGCCTGCAACATTTGTAGAATCTCCAGTGTAAGAGTCCCATGTCTTCCCATTTCCTGTTCTGTGCCAATGGCCTTTCTCACCATCAATTTTGACTGCTTGGTCTTCAAGCTGAGTTTCCTCCTTCAAGAGCTTATTCTAGACAAAACAGTAGCTACAGTCACACTTTCTTCTAGCATCGCATACTTCCTTATATTTTCCTATGTTGTCTGTTGCTGTTTGTTATTCATTTGTTAAAAAGAAAAAAAAAACTATTGAAAGTTGCGCCTGTACCTCACTTCTTGAAGTAGGAATGGGAGTCACTTTTAAAAAAAACTGAGTGGCTGTTGGCGAGGCACTGCTGTAACCTCCGTTTGCTGAAAACGAGCATGATGATATCACGTGCAAGTATGTTTACTCAGATGTAGGAGCGAGGAAGAGTCTGGGAAGATTGGGCTCTGAGCTTGTCTTGGGGTTGCATGGTTGCATGGACTGCCCGTGCAAAGGAAGGGCAATATGAAGGAGCCTAGGAAAGACCCGCAGAGCCGACAGCCTTGCATCCCATAAGAACTCATGGAACTGAGAAGAAAGAGTCTACAAAACAGCTCCAAAGCCAAGTGACAGGGGGTGTCTGGTCTTTTTTGAGCAGTATAGACTTTTTCATGGGAAACTTAATCCGGTTCAGTATATCTCAGCACTGTCTGCTCATGGCTGAAACACAATAGAATTGATGTATGGAATGCCCTTATTCTCTCCAAATGGCAGTGATTTTTGGCAACATTATAAATGAAAGAGTGCTGTCATTTAAATATATTTTGTTCCTACAAACTACTAATAAATAAAATAGAATGAAATCGTGCTTTGATGTACTAAATAGAAGCATTCCACAGAAGGCTCGAGTACAACGGGCAGAGTTTGCCAAATTTGATCTCAGGTGTGAGGTTTGGCATGGGTCCATTTCCTGGTCAGTGTATGTTTTCTTTCTGTACTGTGGATTATAAAGACTGGAAACTCTGGTTGCTTCTTTCCTGTGGCATCTATTACCACCTAGGAACTTAAGAGAGCAGAGTTCTATTGGGGATGCTTTGCAGTTGTTGGGGAACCCAGCTGTAGGATATTATTCAAATGCCATTCATCCTCAGGTCAACATGGTCTCCATTTTGTATGGTTCTACCCCGTGTCTGTGGCGTCTCTTGCTGTATTTAGGTAGCCTTTCTGTCATTCTAGGATTGAACCCAGGGCCTGACATATTCTAAACACACTCTACCATTGAGCTACATCCTCAAACAAGGACCTTCTGTATTTTCAAGAAAGCAACATGAAAAGAAACTAATTATATCTTTCTTTGCTAAATTATCAGTGTCAAAATCATTTTGCCAGTGAAAGTTGCCTGTGAAGGGAGGGCAAGAGCAAGCAATCTGAGCCTTTTGTTCTGACAAGGTCAGGAAAGGGAATAGTCACTCAAAAAATAAGCTTATTTCATTTGTGTTCAATTAGTATATTTGCACACGAGCACATGTTCACAAAGGAACTATGGGTCCTGTCAGCTAAGCCTTGCCTGTAGTCTCAAGTGTGTTCACAGATGTTTTCTCGATGGTCCTTTGTTCACTTTCTGTACTAATTCTAAATTAGTTCCAGTGTCATTTTGACATGTCATTTCCTGATCACTTCCTTGGTACTTTATATATAAAATTCTTTTATTTTCCTCTGCTCCAGTCTTGGACTTAGCACTTTGTTAAGGATCCTTGATTCCTGCTGACAGTGTGGTAAAGGGTAGTTTGTAGTCAAAATCGGGTATTAGAGGGGTCCTTGTTGCTCTTGGGGCATTTTTGTTTCTTTGTATTATTTCTGGGTTCTCATTTTTCCCAATAAAGCATATTTTTTAATCCTAAAATTTGAAAATGGGTTCACAGTGGCTGCTCCCACCGCCTTTGTGAGTGAAGGAGAAAGGGGAGGTGATTATAAGCTCTTTAGGTCAAATGTGTTGAGCATTTTTGTGCCTTGTGTGCCCAAGCCTCTCCATCTCTACTCCCAGTCAGTTCAGTGTGGTTGGGTTGCTCACTTAAAATATGATTTAGTAATTTTAATATATATACATATATATTTTTAAATACACACACACATATATATAGATAGAGAAAGACAGACAGAGAGAGAGAGAGAGAGAGAGAGAGAGAGAGAGAGAGAGAGAGAGAGAGACAAGATTCTTCTGTGTAGCTTTGTAGACCAGGCTAGCCTTGAACTCACAGAGATCTTCCTGCCTCTGCCTCCCAAGTGTTGAGATTAAAGGCATGCACCACCACCACCCAGCTTAATTTAAGTTTTGTAAGTTTGTTTTTTAAAAAGTACTGAATGAAAAATAGGTTTGGTGCTTTCTGTTTCTGTGTTTAAAACATGAGTTAACAATTCCACTTTCACATTGATACGGAAGGAATATTAGCACTCACTGGAAGTTTTTATTCTTGTCTTCTTAGAGTGGATAGCTATAAACTAACTCAAAATATTAGCAGCGATTGGGATTAAACTAAGATTCTAATTATTGTGAAACAAACTGTGAACACTGGTATTCTCAAGTATGTATCTACCATTGAATCAAC
This sequence comes from Cricetiscus sungorus, assembly GCA_030556225.1. Classification (NCBI taxonomy): domain Eukaryota; kingdom Metazoa; phylum Chordata; class Mammalia; order Rodentia; family Cricetidae; genus Cricetiscus; species Cricetiscus sungorus. The sequence continues at coordinate 3,310,066 of JANBXA010000411.1, read as the reverse complement.
TACAAATATGTGTCTAGGTATCTGGCACTGGGTATACAGTTATTTGTACTTCCTTTCATTTATAGTAGTATATATAAACAAATTGGTAATCAAAATCAATTGTAACTCATTATCATTATATTTAGATGTTTTCTTTTTCAGAAAAGAATTTAAGCTATTCCAATTGGAAAGTTGTTAGGAACACAAATATAAATCATTATTTGTATTTTTAATTAAATTTAGTTGTGCATTTCTTTAAGTACATAACAAAGAAAGAAACCTAATAATATTCTCCATTTCAAGACTGCTCAAAAGTGTTTTTATAATCGATTCTAAGACTTTTTATTAGGCTGTCTGTGCACAGCAAGAAACAGTGCTTAAAACACTACTGTGCTTAATATTATTTTGTAGGAGCTACTCCGTGCAGATTAGTCATCATGGATAAATATAAATGGTGCTATATTTAATGTTTATACAAGTCAGTCTTTGAGACTATCATTGTGTAGACCCATTGCATGGCAATTTACATGATCTAAGGTCTGCTGGCTTGATGTTGGGGCAACAGTTCAGTGCACAGAATCGAATGGCTTTCTAGCCTTGCTCTGGGATTGCATATCTCATGTAAAACTTTAACTTATTGGCAAGGACTTTACTTCCAAAGGGTACGGGAAGCAGCAATTTGAATGCCAGGCAAAGACAGCATGCAAATGGAACCTAGAAAACCAACAGATTTAGAGAAACAGAAAAAACAAGTGTGCCGATTCCTTAGGAAGATGTTAAGTCCCTGTAATGCTAGGCATTGCTCTGCTGGAGGAAAGGGTGGCTGGCCAGCCATGTGTGGCATGGAAAGATACATCAGAAATGGTACTTGTCCTTGGAGAATTTTGCAGAGGGGAAAACAGAATGAAAGCTGCAGGGGGGGGGGGGGGGGGGTTGTAGCAATCTCACCCAGCCTCAGCTGGAGTAGCATATTGTATTGCTATCCACATAGTTCTATAATTAAAATAGAAACAAAATCAGGTACTTTATCTGACAATGAGAAATACATTCTGTTCCATTTTGAGACATGGTTTAATTTTTAAGTATTATGCATTTGCTTTATCTAAATGATTCCACTGTGTTTTTAGGTGTTTGGGGATATAGGTGCCATCCTAGCAGGACCAGGGTATCTGAGTCAATAAATAAGACATTTTAAAGTAATATATTTTTCAAAGCAAAGTTTGGAATTGTGTTTCAAAAGCTACATTAACATTCAATGAACAAAAGGCATAACTCATTGGAATTATCAGACATTTATTTTGGAGACAGTATGATTAACCCAGCAGCAGCTTGAAGTGGAGAATGAGCAAACCAGCCATGCTATTGCTGTAATCCTTATATTTTTGGTAGTAGCTATACAGAATGGTGTACATAGACAATGACTAAGCAGTGTTCCCAACTAAGGAACTTTTATTGTATATCTCTTTCAAATCTATATGATCGGAGTCCCTTGTGTAACCCAGAGCATGGCTGGGGGGAGGGGGAGGGATATCACAATTGTGATTTACTTTTTCATCACTAGATGGCATCATACCTCCCTTAGACTAAGCCTGCCTATTTCTGACTAGTTCCCATAGCAGCCACGATGGGGACGAGGCAATCGTTCTTCCCATAGGGCTCTGATTTATGTAACTTTACCAGGGTAGTTAATTAGCAGGATTTCACATTTTTACAGGAGATGACATTTCTGTTTGTACCTGAGATGCATTTCTCCTAGTACTGATTGTTTCCCTCTTCAAACCTCAGAAACAAGGGAACATCCCATATCCGCAGAGAGAGCTGAATCCTAGTCAGCCAGCCAGTCGTGCAGTAAGAAAATGAAAATGCTGGTAAGATGGCAGGATTCACACAGTCAGTGTATGAAAAATAAAATGTAAAGTATGAACTTCAGGTGGGGGACAGGGGAGGAGAGGAGGGAGAAGAAACTGGGCTTGGCATGTAAAACAAGCTTGTTTCTAATTTAAATTAAAAACAAAAACAAAAAAACCCTTCATTCTGCCCAGAAGTCATAGGTAAACACACATTTGGGTCACTCAGATTCTCACATAGTGGCAGGCCCCTATAAAAACAGGGATGTAAAAAGAGTATTTATTTCTTCTTCAAACTTATGCCTGCTGAGTAGATGTCTTTATAGGAAATGTTTTTTGTCTATTCTTAGGATCTCAATGCCCTTATTTCATAGATGGAAAATATGGATGAAACTATTCCAGATCTTTAAGACTTTAGCACACGAAGAAAACAATACATTTATGACCTATTTTATGATGTAATGAAAGCTACTTGTCAATAACTATGTAGCTTCAGTTGCCATATTTGGAAATCCAAAGCATCACAGGTTTAGAATGTCAAACATACTTTCTGTTCTCTTCTTTTCTAGAATTTGAAAATACGACTTTCTTTTAGAGTAGAGAGTTGGGTTTTGAACATCATATGCAACTCCTTCCTTTTAGTGGTGTGTCAACAAGAAATCAGTTGATACCCCTTGGGCTTTTTTGTATAAGTTTCTATAAGTAATTCCCTTCAAGGTCTTGAAGCAAAAATTTCAGAATTATTAAAAATTAAGAGACTGTGCAAAAAGAATTACAGTTGAAAATATTTCTCAGGATGGTGAGTTTAATTTAATTTTATATTGGTATTTTAATAATATATGAATGCAATCATAGTAGAGCCAAATAGTGAGAAATTTGAAAAGAGTAATATCAGTTTGTTATCAAATTCACAGATTAGATCTTTCTTCCTTGGTCCATTGACTTCTGAATCTTTCTGTTGTGGGTGGTATAAAATATTTTTCTTTCATTCCTTCTTCTAAGAGTGTTCCTGGGGACTCATTAGATACATGTTTCTTTGTCTTCCATAATAATTATCTCTGAGCCCTCATATTTTCTGGTTTTGGCCCATTTTCATTCTCCAATTTGAGGATGGAGTTCAGAATGATTTCCAGTTGTGAAATGAAATACAAATCCAATTTACCATTTGTTCTCTGTTTGTGTGGTCTTGGCAGACTTTACTGGCCTGGCAGGGCATGCAGTTGAAAGGAGAAATGAGACTCCCTCAGCGGAAGTCGCATCAGCCTAGAGCTTTCCAGAATTTAGGGACAGTGCACAGATGTCAATTGTCTCCAAGACTAAGCTGGAAAGACACTGAGAACTCAACTCGGGCCTTTTAAAGATGGCAAATTCAGGAATAATATACTTAAACATAAATTCTTTTAGAACTGGAGGTTTGAATCATTTAGTAAGTTAATGTTTTCCTGCATTATGTGTATGTGCATGAATATATTTACATGTGTAAATGCATAGATGTGTTTGGCATGGCACACATGTGTAAGTCAAAGGACAGTGTCAGACATTGGTCATCACCTTCTACATTGTTTGAGAGACTGTCAAACAGTTCATAGGGGTTCTTTGGCCTCAGCCTCTCCACTCCCCTTAGGAACACTGGGCTTGTAGACTATGTAATGCTAGATGTCTGGTTTGTATGCGGGATCTGAAGGTCAGAATCAAGTCCTCACAGTTCTGCATCAAGCAACATTGGCCCCGCCCCTCCTTTAGAGAGTTCTAAAGAGGTGTTCTAACATTTGCTCAAGACATAATGAATTTTGCTTATAATATTAATGATGTGTTTTTTTATACTCTTATAGGAAATTGAAGAAGTTAATAATTAATTGGTACCTCTATTATTTGGGAGCATGTTTGAATATGGTATTTTTTTTATTAACATTTGTGTCTCTATGACATATTCACTTTGAGACAAGTAGAAACAGATGTGATACTTAAACCAAACTTCTCTTTTTCTGAGCTGAAGAGGCCAGGAGTTAAAAGAGTGTTTATTGCTCACCAGAGGGTCAGTGTTCAGATCCCAGCATTCACCTCAGGTAGCTCACAAATTTCTAGAACTCCAGTTCTGAGGATCTAAAATCCCTGCTGGCCTTTGTGGGTACCCCCGCCCCCCGACGCACTCACTGGGACACACCCCCAAATGAAAAATAAAATACATCATAAGAGCGCTTTTCCTTAAGGAAAAGACTTAATATTCTTCCAATGACCTACCTGAGGAGTGTCCCCGGGGAGTCATTAGATAAATGTTTCTTTGTATTCCATATAATTGTCTCTGGGGTCATAATTCTGAATCTTAGGCATTTTCTTCCTGTGATCCCGGAGCTTAGGGAAGTCAGGCTGTACATTTAGCCACAGCCAGATGGGCACCTCCCACACTGCCCCTTTACCTGGCAACTGAAGTAGGTGAGCTGAGCTGGGGGAGGGGTGTTGAGGGAGGACACTGCTCTTTTTACCTCTCCCACAGCAGATGCCAGAGCTCATTTCTCGTTTTACTCTGTCTGTACTTCACAACGAAACTATATGCTGAAAATGTGTGGGTGCATGCTAGGTATATGAGCTCAAAAATTTCATCACAACGATTAACTAAAGGAGCAATCTTCATCATTACACTCATTAAATCACATGAAATATTGACATTAATACTTGATAGGGAGGTTTTCCTATTTTCTTCATTGGATTTCTCTCAAAAAAAATTAACAGAATTCTATAATCATTGTTACAAGTCCATAACAAAAATATTAATAACTAGCCTAGAATTGTGTATCTCATTCCTAAAAAACATAAGAAAAAAAAAACATAGCTACATAGTTAACACTGCTGGAGGTTGGTCTAATGGCATCAGTCAATACTGATGTGAATATTGATTATAAATTTTAGAAAATTTAAAATAACTACATTAGAATAAAAAGGATTGTCCACTCTACAATATTTTAATTAATCTCTCACTTCTCTCAATCTTGAAGAAAACATAGTAGAGTTTGTAATTCTCTTGTCTTCCAAATATAAATGTTTTTTCCTGAGGTGCTAGGACATTCAGGCTAGCCTGCTTTTAGTGGGCGAACTACATTACAGCATTAGCCATGAGAACAATAAAAGCAGTGGGGTCTGAGGAAGACACCCTATAGGTACACAGTGGACCATCAGGGAGATGTTAGCAGGCTGTCCATTGGACAGTGAACCATCAGGGAGATGTTAGCAGGCTGTCCATTGGACAGAGCAGCAGTATATATGGGTTTGGACATACTCATCTGACTTAAAATATTTGTTCATTTGTATTACCATAGAATAGCAGAGAAAATATTATGCTTTACTGCCATAGGCAGTAAGATTTCATACAGCTCAAGTGTTTCCTTGGTATCAGCTAATAAATATACAAAGGAGAATTAAGTAACTACAACCCTTGTATGTAGCTTCGTTTATCGACACTCTGAAGTTTGAGACTGGGTAGGATTTCCATGAATTAACACAGTGAGATTCCAGAGAGAGGAGAGAACTGTCACAAAGGCATGACCACAGGAGGCGTGGCACAGTTTCAGGAAAATGTTAGCGGCCAGTGAGCTCACATTCAGGCTGAGGAGAATTAACAGCCAGATGGCAATGGAATGCTGTAGAAAGATCCATCTGGAAAGGTTTCATGTGGGCTCTGAGAAGGTGGTTGGTCAAAACCCATTAATGCTTGAGGATTGCATGGCAGGAGGGGTTAATGTCACCCGCATCTGGTGATAGCAGAGGTACAAGAACTCAGAGCTGGATATTGGAGACATTTCAAGGACGTGTCACCCCACTACAAAAGGTAGCATGCTGATAAAAGAGTGATGTATCTGAGGTCACCTCGAGGTTCAGGCCTGAGTGACAGGAAATGGGTAGCCAAGAGAGGAAAAAGAAAAGTCACAAGAAAAGACTAAACAGGAAGGTGGGGACCAGAGGAGCTGTTCATGGTTTTGTCAAATGTGAGTGTAAGCAGTAGATGTGAAGTCAGTGAAAAGAGAAGCGAGAATGAACTAGAGAAGACAGCATGAGAAAAAGGGTAGGGCAGAAGCATGCTCTGATGGCTCCAGCAGAGTCTCATGATGGAGGGGGGATGTGCGTGGTACCCCGTCTTTAGCACCCACCTGCTTAGCACACTGGGGTACTCATTGGATTTTAGCCATTTTTGAATTAAATGAGAGGAGAGATAGGGTTTTAGTGATTTTCCCTCCACCACCACACCCCGCCACCATTTTAACACTTATATTTTATTAAAGATCTAGAAACTGGCTCAATTTTGAATTAAGCTCACATATAGTCTGTCTGATGTCAGAGTTTACTCTCCTTGCACCCTCTGTCCTTGCTGAAGTCAGGACTGCTTCGGGGGAAGGAATGGCCTGCTGTCTCTGGGTTACATCCTGGTATTCCATCGGGTCCACACTTTGTACTGCTTTCTTTCTCCTCAGAAGTGATGATCTTAGTGATGGTAGGGGCCCCAGTTCCAGAAAACAAGGTGCGAGAGAAGTTCTGTTGGGGGATCCTTGAAAGATACTCAGGGATGTTCTGTTCTGTGCGTCTCTGATGCCAACAAAGGATATTTTCTACAGGTATGCTAGCCATTTCACAGGTATTTGGGAGGTGGCCAGAGGGTTCCTGGCACAATGATGGCATAGAGCAGTTCCTTCGTGAAATGTGAGTCATGAATTGAATTCATGGCACTTGGATCAATCCCATGCTTGCTTACCAATCTCCGGACTTGTTGTTGTCCAGAATTTGGTTTTTTTTTTTTCCCTCATTTTTTAAAGCCAGTAGAGCCACAGTCCTAGTGTTAGAAATCCTAAACATGCAAAATGGTCAGAGATATTAAGTTGTTATTTTAATATAATTCTTGTCTTTGTAAAAATTTTCTAAGCCTGCCGTCAAGGAAGATGCAGGGGGGGGGGTTTGTTTTTATCAGTGAAGCAAAGCCTTTGGAACAGTCATGAAAATCTCAGGTATGGTTGCTGGAAAAGCTCAGGCTAATCCTGGCAGTGTCTGTGTTCTGCTAAACAGATGTCAGCTGGAAAAAAATCAAAATTCAAATTGGATACAAACTTGCATTGGAGGCAGTCTTCACCCTCACTGCCCAATTCAGGGGGCTTGTCCATTTTCATTGCTCATTTTGGCATTTCCATAGCACCTAGGGTCCTGCTTTGTGTGTTTGCATGCACAGGCATCTGTGCTTGCCCGCCTGTAGGAACAGAGTGCTGGCGTCCATCATGTGGGAGCAAGGCTGGAATACTGATGAGATGCTTGGAGCTCACCCTGGCATCGGGCTCACAAAATGCATCTACCATGCCCCCAACACAGCCAGGCTAGTTATGAGCCATCTCATTCCTTTTAGAATCCAAGAGTTGGAGGGCTGTGGGGGCAAATTCTTAAGCCATTGCACAGTCTGCCATCACGGGGACCCTTGGTAATTCAGTTGCTCACTCTTGTTGAAATCTGCAGTTCAGCAGTCTTTCAATCCCGGGAAGCCCTCCCTGTCGTGCATTGCTCTGAATAAAAAAGCAAAACCAAAGCAGCAAGAAACCAGGGCATCTAAACGCATTGGTAGAATGCTCTGCCTTCTCCTTAGAACTAGTTTTAAATCTGGTGGCTAGAAATCTTTTATTTCTTGTTAGGAATGTCCAAAAGATTTGGGGATCTGTGCAGTAAACTGCAGCTGTCAATAAGAACCCTATGTTACTGTTGTGTACTCAGAGACTGGCTGGTTGAGGCCTAGACCGCTCCACATTTGGCATCTGGTGGGGCCTGATTCCTGCTTCATTGAAGATACCTTTGTGCTATACCCTTCTACAGAAGTGGTAACAGAGGGATTTTCTGGGGTTCCCTTCTAAGGAACCCGATCTATTCATGCAGTGTCTGTTTTCATGCTCTAATGACCAACCTCTCTAGTCTTTTCTCAATACCATCACACTAAGGTGACAATCTTAACATGCATAATTTGGGCCCAGGTGGTGACTTCATCATTTCTACTAAGACTCACCATAGTATCTTTTTGGTTCTATATTTAGGTCACATGAAAGCCAAGTATTAAGAAAACATAGCTAGAGGGTCTGATTCGGAATATATTATAGCCATAGCCTTTGTTCCTTAGATTGCTTTCTGGGTAGATTTTTTTTTTTTTTTAGGTGGGGCTGGGAAAGGTAAGAGGTTCAGGTGCCTGAGTCAGAGGAAGTCTGCTCATGGGAAAGTAAGATAATTTCTCCACAAGTTGAAGTTTCTTAAGATGTCAACATCAATAACAGTCCTTGGAGCACTGTGACCTCAGTGTGGAGATTACACAAACATAAAGCAAAAACAAATGGTGTTAGGGTTGGTGACAAGGACAGGGTTGCTTTTAGATCTTACTTTCTGGAGGGCCTGGAAGAAGTTTCAAGTCTGTGGTGTGTTTCTCGCTGCTATCCATGGAGGATTGTAGGGAGATAGGCAGGTGATAGTCCTCTAGTGACATTGCAGTTTTATGATGTGAATGTACTATTTGGGTTCAGTTTGGTGGGAGCATGTCACTCTAGAGGTACAGAGGCTATGACAATGAAAAGTATCTTCACCTTATGTTGCTGATTAGGTGTAGGACTTTATAGCCTGCTTTACTTTGGAGAGTAATAATATAGTTTGTGAAAGAATGATCATCTTTTTGGATGTGGTAGAACATTCCAAAAAGTTCTGTGTATGGAAACAATGGTGCTATTTACTAACACTGACAATGGCGGTGGTAGTTCTCTAATATCTAAATTATTTCCCATTTGAAAAGCAGAATTTCTTTTAAATGTGACACAACTTTCTTCTTGGCCTTACATATATTCAGAGAACTAGGAACTGACCTCCAAGCCAAATATTTTCAATTATTTCATTTTTCAGATTGTTTTATCTTTTACTTTTAAAAAGTAAGAAAACAGGGAGGGTCTGGGCTATGTGCTTAGCATGGAAAAGCATGGCTTTGATCTCTAGAACCACACAAGGAAACACGGAACTCCTTTTTACAAATACAGTCTTGCTCAATGCATGGAAACTAGGCAGAGCAGGGGCTCTCTTGGTGAGTTAAGATGCAAGAGTCAGAGTATAAAGATTTGGGATGATGTCATAGTCCTCTTCCCATCAGATATAGTTTTGCTTCAAGTTTTAGTGGGGAAATCTACATGTCTGAATCCAAGTCTGTAGTATCCATTCAATGAGTTTGTCTGTGATGGTGAGGAGGTCAGTCCGGCCTGCACTCATCCCAGAGTCCTTCTCCCTGCATTTTCCTCTCTGCTCACTCTGTCAGCAATGATGGTGTTCCCAGAACACGCACAGCCACTCTTCCCTCCTCTCCATTAATACTGTCTCACTTAGGGCTCAGCTTAATTTGTCTTTAGACTGTTTTCATAGGTCTCTCCATGTTTTCCTGTTTCCATCTCACTAGTTAATAGTTTCCAAGCTTCTGAATCTGATATGTCACCAACAAAGAAAAAAGAAAAATCAGGTTTAACTTATCTTAAGAAGGTTTGAGTTTGTGTTATATACATACATTAACATGATGTGGGGGGTCTTTCTGTATGCTGCAAATATATATTGCTTTTATTGGTTAATGAATAAAGCTGTTTTGGCCAACGGACAGGCAGGATTTAGAAGGAGGGAATCCCAAACAAAGAGATAGGAAAAAGAAAGACCAAGGACAGATGCCATGTAGCAACGGGGAAGATAGGATGCCTGGCATTCTCTGGTAAGATAAGGCCACATGAAGATACACAGATTAATAGTTATGGATTAATAATTAAGAAAGAGATAGCCAGTAAGATGCCTAAGCCAATGGCCAAACAATTATAAATAGATATATACATCTCAGAGTGGTTATTTCATAGAGTCTGCGGGGACCCAATTGAGTGCAGAAAAATTGGTATAGTGGGACTGAGACTAGAGGGAGAAAAATCTCCCAACATTAATATGCAAATTAAGAAACAAGCATAAGGACTGGAGAGAAAGATAACTCAGCAGTTAAGAGTACTTGCAGCTCTTACAGGGGGCTTGAATTATTTCCAGCGCCCATGTCAAGGAGGCAAACAACTACCTGTAACTCCACTACTGAATTAGACCCTTAGCCCCTGTCTTAGGTTCCTACGACCACAGTAAGTCTTATAAAGGAAAACATTCAGAGGTTTAGTCCATTATCATCATGGCAGAAGCATGGTGGCATGCAGGCAGACATGGTGTTCGAGAAGGAGCTGAGAGTTCTACATCCAGATCAGCAAGCAGCAGGAAGAGAGAAGATACTGAGCCTGGTTTTAGCATTTAAAACCTCAAAGCCCACCTCTGGTGACATACTTCTCCACCAAGGACACATCTCCTAATAGTGCCACTCCCTTTGAGCCTACGGGGGCCGTTTTCATTCAGACCGCTACAGCCCTTTCTATTTTGAAGATTGTTAAGTGATTCATACTCATCAAAATAGCGTTATCATTTTATTTGTCAAAATAAGTGTATTCATTCAGACTGTCTTGGACGATCAGCAAGACATTTGTGTTGTAGGCTACCTGCTTCAACATCACAACCAGAATATATAGGTTGAAATCGGTATCCCAGTAGGCAGAGGTGCTAGGTCTTTAAAGGGGTTGGAAGGTGACTGTACATGCGGGGGTCTCCGGTGTTTCTGTCCATTAACCTGTGGATCCTAGTAAGTGCAAAAGCTTTGGAGGATTTCTAACTCTATAAAGATTTCCTCTCAACATTATTACTGTTTCTAAAGTGTTTAAAAATGAAGGAAACGCTTTGAAAGGTGAGCACGTACCGATTCCTTTTGGCTTGAATTTTCCGGTTTAATTCTTCATCCCTTTAGAATGTGAGTGGGGAGGAGAGTGGGGATAACTTTCTGTGTGTATTTTGAGTTGGGCTGAGGTTGAGGTAAGGAGAAGAGCTGAAGGACATGCTATCCTCTTAACCTTTGTCAGGCCCGTCACGGTCACTATCTTCAAATTTCTGCTGTATATTTTGATCCCGTCTCCACAGCAGTTGCTTATGAATGTGTCGCCAATAATGACACTGAAGATGTGGTGCGCATATAAATAGATCCTGCTCCTACAGAGATGACATCATTTAGAGATCTTAGAGGTCCTGTGGGAGGGAGGGTGTGGATCCAGTAGAATGGATTTTTTTATGAATATTAGTGGATAGAAATACCAAAATTTAGTCAACCTAGCTTCCAATGTGAAATAAAATAATTATTAAATATTATTTCAGGTGATAAGGGAAACAAAAATCTTAAAATTGACATTCTTGTTTGAAAGCTACCAATGAAAATAAAGTTGGATATCTTCTTCCTTTCTTTTTTTTTTCTGTGAAACTTTGGTTTAGTGGTTTGGAGAAATAAGTAGCAAACTATAACAAGAATTGATTAAAAGAGAACGCCTTGTACAAATGGCGTCTCCTAATTCTATTGATCAAGAGTCCCAGTCATTCCAGACAGAACACACTCTGATGGTTAAGCAATGGATGCTGGACATGTAGGCAGCATCAGGCAGCATCAGTGCGGTACTAATGCTTCTACTCCAGGCTCCATTGTACAAGATCCCTAAAAACAAAACAAAACAAAACAAAACAAAACAAAACAAAACAAACAAACAAACAATAAAAACAGAATTGGTTCATAACAAATACCCATTTCAAGGATTTCTAAATTTTATTTGCTTTAAATCTTAAAATTTATGCTCATTTATGAAAAGCATCCCTGATATCCATTTATGTATTTTAGCTTGAGAAGAGTTAGCGTCACAAGAAGAGTTAGCTTTCAAACTCTATTTTGAAAGGAAGAAGGTGAATAAATTACAGAATAAATTTTGTCTTTTCGGAATCTAGACACCTCACTACTGCACATCTTTAATCCCAGCACTTTGGGAGACAGAGGCAGTTGGATGTCTGTGAGTTCCAGGCCAGCCTGATCTACAATGCTACACAGAGAAACTCTGTCTCAAAAAAAAAGTCAAAAAATAGAAAGTGAAAACAGAGAAGGAATTCAGACACCTTATCTTCCTCTGTTAACATTTATGTTACGTGTTTGGCACATGACATATTATGGTAATGGCAGCTTCTCATGTTCTTCTGCTGTTTGATTCTCATGAAGTTTGGTTTTAAGCCATTGTTTAAGGTAGATTTCATGAGAGCACATACATGGGAAAGTGGAACTAAAACCAAACCAATGGTTTGGAGGGAAAACAAACAAACAAACAAAACAGATCTTCAAAGTCCCAGAAAGAAAGCTGACAGCTAAGCACTCCTCTGCCCCGATGCTGCAACTCAGCAGTGATTTCAGCTAGCTGTTTCTCCTGTACAGAGAAGGCTTCCAAAGACAGGTCACTCCCCAGGGTCTTCCCGGAGATAATGTTAAAGAAAATCCCCCAAGCCTCATCAATTCAATGGTCTGCACTATTGGATTCCTTAGAAGAAAGTAGAAAAAACGTCTCTGCCTCCTTGGGAAAAGGCAGAGTGAAGGTAAGACAGAGGAAAATAGGCAGCCACCGTGTAACTGCTTCATTTTAGAAAGTCTGCTCTGAAACAGTGCATTCTTATGTCCTCTGGCACTCCAATTACCCAAGCAAGTTTGTAGGTAGGAAGACAGTAGGCGATGCAATATAGCCCATAATGATTTGTGTGGCAGAGCATCATGGGAAAAATAGTGAAAACGTGGGAATAAAACGCAATCTCCAGCAGCACAGGATGCTCATACTTTTAGTACCACAAGAAGGCAGAAGGATCAAAATGCCATTGCCCAACCCCAGCTTTAATATGGGCCACGGCGCTCATGTTCATCTTCCTTCTGGTGAGAAATGAACCCCTTAGTTCATTTTTATCTGGTTGTTTATAAACATATAAAGAAGGCAAGAGAGAAGCCATAGGCCAAGAAAGTGAGAATGTTGCTCTATATGTAATTAGTGCTGGACAGTGTCCTATTTTACTTATTTATCTTGGTATGGAAAATTAATTGGGATTAACAGCAAATTACTAGCGCACAAGTTTATTTACCTAATTTTATCTCAAAGAATATGAGCAAATGTTTTGGCTATGTAAACATGTGATAAAGAAGGCAATATCATTCTGTTTCTGCATGTTTCGTGTCATCTGTGACATGTTGTAGGCAGAGAAAATATAGAGCATCTGAGTTAATTCTCAACATGCTGCTCATTTCCTCATTTATTTTTGTTAATATAAACAGCATTGTAATGACATCACCACTGCCTCTGTGTCCAATCTGGGTCTGGCTTGCCCCTTAACTTGGAACAATTAATAATTTAGCATCTCTAATTTTAAAACATTAAATCCAAAATCCTCCACAATCTAAAACTTTCTGGAACCCAACATGATGCCATGAGTGGAGGGTTTCACTTCTAACCTCATGTGACAAAATTGTAGTTCAATTTTAAGCACATTAAATATATTTATAAAAATCATGTTTAGGATGTACGCATAAGACGTGAAGGTATGTTACCCTTGTTTATGTTATGTAATGTTACTTTATGTAAAGATGTGCTACATTTGTTCGTGCTGTATTTGTTTAATTATGTAAAGATGTGTTGCAGTTTTACCTTGCCTGCCTGAGGCATTTAACTCGTCTAATAAAAAGCTTAAAGGCAAAATAACTAGGTAGTAGAGGGATAGGTGGGGCTGGCAGGCAGAGAGAATAAGTAGGAAGAGAAATCTGGGCTCAAGAGGGACAACAGAGAGAACAAGGGAGAAAGAAGGGGAGACACCCAGAACCAGACAGACAGACACAGGATGAAAGAAAGATAAAAAAAAACAAGACAAAACATAGATGAAGAGAAACAGGTTAAAGTAAGTTATAAGAGCTAGTGGGACAAGAATATGATAAGACCGAGCATTCATAATTAATAATAGCTCTCTAGATCTTGATTTGAGAGCTGTTTGGTGTCCCAAGAGAAAGCCTGCTGCAGCCCTTGACCTGCATTGCATAGGTAAGCTCACCCCTCTCAGGCTCTATCTTTAGCCATGATGTAGACTGGCCAGTAGGGGATACTCTAGTCATTCTCATAGCCAAGTGGTAGGTTAAGTTGGAAGAAATGGTAAATCCTTTTAAATAGCTATCCTCCCTGTGACTGTGGGCATGCTACTTAGAACTTGGCCTTGGTAGTGGCTTGCTTTGAGCACTTAAGCAACTACTTTTATGCCATTCATGTGACTGCATCATTGCCATCGTCTGCACTGCATTAAATGCAACCCACAGATCAAAACTACAGGGGCCCTCTAATCCAATTTTGCATCATTGTGCGTGGGAGTGGGGGTAATATTCTCAATCCTTGAGGTCAAATTCCAGGTATCGAGAACAAAATGAAACAAAACACAATAACAAACAAACAAACAAAAAAACAAGCAAATCTTTATATACATATAGAACTTTGCTCATCACAGCAAAGCAAAAGACGGTCATGAGTGGGGGTGATATTCTCAATCCTTGAGGTCAAATTCCAGGTATCGAGAACAAAACGAAGCAAAACACAATAACAAACAAAAAAACAAGCAAATCGTTATATACATATAGAACTTTGCTCATCACAGCAAAGCAAAAGACGGTCGTGTTGAGTTAATCTAATGATGCTGCCAGGTGGTGCTTTGATTTCAGAAGAGAAGTTGACTTAGAAAGGAGAATAATACAACATTTTGTATTGAATACAGTATATTCAATACAAAAGAGAAAAAAGAGAAGAAAGGAGAGAAAAGAGAAGAGGGAAAACAACCCTCATGGTCAGCCATCCTAGAAAGAGAAAGCAAGTAATGCAATTTAAATAGTTTCCATGAAAACAAAACTTACAAAGCAAACACTTTTCATTTAAAGCCCGAGTTGGTAGAAAGGATCTTTGCTGGTGAACATTGGACAGAAAGGTTTCCTTGGAATAAAGTCTCAACGCTTCCCGAAGTGTGTCCTGTATGTTTACAATGCAGGCATTGGGATGGACGTCAATGTTTCTTTTAAAAACAAACTACATTTTTCTTGAGAGACTTGGCTGTGTGCAGTCACTCCACTGCTGGTTTATGGAGCACACAGAGCCCAAGGGTACAGAGCAGGCATCAGACCATTTCATGTGTGCCACAGTCCTGAGCTGGCCCTTCAGTGGGACAAGTTTGTAATACATTACTCATTCAACGTGATTGAAGCCCCTAGGCAAGTGAGTGAATTACTAGGGGTCACTGGACACAGGTCAGAAAAAAAGAGCTAAAAGTACTAAGTATTAAAAAGTGCATTTGATTAGACTATCCTGGGGACTCCTAAACTTTGAAGACTCACAACTTCTCACAAGAGCATCCAGAAGCTATGCTTTGAGGGCTTGGCAGTGAGGGGTGAGCATAAAAAGTTGTTCTCATCTGTGGTTTGGAGTTTTTCCTGTTCAGCTAGTTTTCAGAAGAACTTTACGTGTATTCGCCACTTTCCTTTACTAACACTCGGGACCTAAGTATTCAGCCCTACAAACCTTTTCTATGCTTCACATTCTGATTCTCATGTGACATAGATAGCATTTGGTTCCCTTCTGATAGCCTTGTTCTGGTAGTTCTTGGAAAGAAAGATGTAGACATGTGAGTTATATATTCATCCATGTGGACCTAGTAGCCCTGTTTGTCCATCTACCAAGTGATTCAGTCTCAGCCGTTTATCCCATCAAATATTTGTTAGAAATCTGTGAAGCAGAGAGAGAGAGAGAGAGAGAGAGAGAGAGAGAGAGAGAGAGAGAGCCTTGTATTTAGTCATTGAAAACCTCTCTTTCCAGGATGTTGATTGAACTTGAAGGTGAAGACCTCTGAAAAATCTAAATTTTATCAAGTTTCTCTAAAATACCCACACATATGTACATGTATACATATTTTCATATAGATTAAACCATGTAATGATACAATGTGTTTGGCAAAGGTAATTAATATTTATTGACCAATGCATTCAGTGGAGCACCTTCAGAGCAAGGTGCCAATTCTAAAGTCCAGCCCTCCATTTTTGGATTATTGAGAAAATGGAACAGAGTAGAATTTCCAAGCTTAGGATATTAAAATAAGTATGGGATTAATATTTTTCATGAGAGACTTTAGTAAGTAATATACTCAGAAAATTCAGGGATTTCAAATTAATCTGTACAGTGAAGAGAATGGCACCATTTTCCTGTGATATTTATAAGTATATCATTCAAATAATGACATTTGAAAATCTTGATTATGACTATGCCTGGCATAGAATGATTTCATAACAAACTATATATAGGAATTATTTTTAAGTATAGTAATTTCAATTAAAATCTTCATTAAAATTTCACCCTAATGGTAATCTAGGAAATAATTTCAAGCCTGTAAACATGCTTATAGTGTTGCTCAGGAGTTTTAAACCCAATGCAAAATTTATGTAATAAGTAAATTCAAATATTTTCATAACTGATGATTTCCCTTGTACTAATTTGCGAGGAGTATTTAAAATGCTAATTAAAATCAGATAGTTAAATGATAAGATTGTGACTTCAAAATTAAGCTCCTTTGTATTGCAAAATTAAATTACAACTCTTGCCTGGAGACAAATTTGTATATTGTTTGTGTTTATTTTATAATTTGCCATTCTGATCTCTCTAACAGCATGCAGGTGAGGCTGGTGAAGGAATCTGTGGCTGAGCAAAACCCTTCCTGAATGTAAATATCCATATAAGCCATCCACTTTTTTAGAGTTAGAATACACGATGGTATGCACTCACCATATACGTGGAAGGGGAGACTGTAAATATGTGAAGAAGCAAACACAACTACCCTGATGTTTTAGGAAGTGAAGAAATCGTGTTATGCTACAAAGTCAGTCTGAACCTTCCAGTGCTTTAGATGTGTTGAAACTCAGAGTCAGCAAGTACGTTCTACCTTCAAGGTAGGACAAAGGCACACTCTCGAGCCACGGTTTTAAGCCATTAAGTCATTACCGAGTTGTATGAGCACACGGCTGGCGTGGAAACATTTGACTTCCCAGATTTACAGTGGGGTTGTGAATTAGGACACATTTTCTTCGTGAGAGACTTTTCATTTTAGCAATTACAGTAGGACAGACTGTGATAAAACAGTAATTGAGGACGGAAGAAAAGTCTTTCTCATTTTCTTAGTAGGGATATCTCTGAAATAAGTAGTGTGCTTTTAGTGAAATTTTTCATAATTTGTTCTTTTTTTTTTTTTAAAAAAAAAAAGCCTTGTAACTATATTCTTAAGTGTGTGTGTGTGTGTGTGTGTGTGTGTGTGTGTGTGTGTGTGTGTTCAGTGAGAGAAATTGTTTGGTAATTGTAACAGGTGGTCTTTATTCAATTCTTACAGTGTGACTGATATTTTGTATTAAATGTTTGCTCTTGGATCCTGCAACAGCCACCAGATACATTCCACTACTACAAGTGACACTTGAGTTGAAGATGTTAAGGAACCCCTGTCCCAAAAGAAACAGTCACATCTGGCAACTCCATCATAA
Source organism: Cricetiscus sungorus (assembly GCA_030556225.1). Lineage (NCBI taxonomy): Eukaryota > Metazoa > Chordata > Mammalia > Rodentia > Cricetidae > Cricetiscus > Cricetiscus sungorus. The sequence continues at coordinate 3,292,750 of JANBXA010000411.1, read as the reverse complement.
CTAAATGCCCAGCACCAGTTTCTAATCTGCTTGAGTCTGTGTGTGACTTAGGGGTTTCCGACTTTCTTCTTATCACACATGTCCTTACGACTCCAACCACTCACTGCATGCACAGTCACAAAGCACAGAGGAGATGCTTCCTGGCAAAAGAGATGCCACTAGAAAAGGGAGGATTCAAAGACAGGACGGCAGGGCCTTAGCATTTTGTGCCTACTTCCTGCAAAAATCTAGCTGTGGATTCTAATCTGAAAGAACAAATGTACCACTTTTCTACACATGGGAGAGTGTGTGTGTGTGTGTGTGGTGTGTGTCTGTGTGTATGTATGTTGGCAATGCACATATGACATTTATATGCAGTATGAAAATGTGAATATAGTAAATGCCTGAGGCTTCATGTGAGTGTGATATGTATATGTGCATGTATTTTGTGTCTGTGAGATGAGCACTATGAGATGCATATTTGTACATATCTGCGTCATATACTGTTGAGTGTTTTTTTTGGTGAGGTGAATGTGTATGTAATATGTACCTAGGATGTGTATATATGTATGAAATATATATGTTAATGTATTTGAATACCTCTATATTATATACTGTTGGAATATTTTTTTGTGAAGTGAACGTGTATATAATATGTACCCAGGGTGCATGTATATGTATATATATGAAATATATATATGTACACATATATAATATATATTAATGTTTCTCTACATGAAGTGAGCATGTATAAGCTTATCTGTATCTGCAATTTTTTATATGTGGCATTCTGTGTGCTGAGTATAAACTGTGTATCCCATTTGAGTTATGTGTGCCATGTTGTGCTAAGGAGAGTAGAAAGAAGAGATGAGAAGAAATGTCCAGATAGACATATCTTAGCGGTCTCTCTACTAGACTTGTTATTTATAAGTGAACATGCTGTACTCTTGAACTTTGGAGTCTTGGGTTAAGTCCCACCAGCTCTGTAACTAGCAATACACATTTGAGCGTAGCTAAACTTGTTTACACATTATTTTTCTCATTTCTGGAAAGTTCTAAGGGTTGAATGTGTATTGTGCAGCCTGGAATTACTAGTAACCTTCAAAATGCTAAGCCAACATCACATATTGCGTGTTTTATTAGAAAAGGTGTTATCCCAGCTTTGTGTTTTACAACCAAGCTCCAGAACAACGAAATAGCATGCAGGGTATCCCAATAGGACGCCTACCATTATGTGCCTCTACCTTTGAGAGCTTTTGCAGTTAATTTTCATTGCTACAGTATAGCATATTGTATCAAAAAGAATAGGTTTGCAGGGCAGCCTGTGGATTTTGTTTATTAAATGATCCCAGTGTTAATTCATGAGCGAACAACATTACTTTCAATAGACACTGGGTACTAAATGTGGGTCTCTAACTTGAAGCCTTTAGAAGATAGGAAGATGATTTTGTTTCAAATAATTATGGTCAGACATGAAAGACTGGGTGGGAAAATATAGGATACTTCATTTCCTGAAATGGTTGAACATAGAGTTACCATATGTTCCAATAACTCCACTTACAGGAATACATCGAAAGAAGTGATAGCATCCCTCCCCGCCCTGCCGCACCAAGCATTGTGTGCCAATATTTACAGCAGCAATTTTTGTAATAACCAAAAGTAGAAATAATCCATCACACGAAAATACATATAAATAAGGCATAGTCATACAATGAATATTCATAGCATTGAAGAGAAGTTCTGTACTAATGCCTGCTGTTGTCATATAGATGAGTTTTGGAAACCATACATTAAGTGAAAGGAGTCAGGATGACATTTTGCATGATTCACTTTATATGAAATGTTTAGAGTAGGTACATTTATAGTCGGTAGTAAGGGGTCATATGTGGCTGAGTGAGGGATGGATACTGGAAGCTGAAAGGATAAAAGAGTTCTTTACATGGTAAATCCTCTAAACAATAGGGATGTGTGAATATCATAAGGTCATTGAGGCGGACCTTTAAAATGGTTGGGTCCTGTATCATTTGAATGGTCTATGTAAAGGCACCCAGACAAGAAACAGAACAATATTCCAAAGTAATGAACCCTCCCTTTTATTCAATCAATAGCTCTCAGAAGAGCTGGTCATGACCTCCCTGCCAGAATCAACACATTCAGGAGGGATGGCTTTTGTACCAGAAAGTTTCTCAGACCGCAAAATTAGCCTGTATGTCGATGCTCAGTCAAGGGCAAAGGCGCCAAGATACCAGTGGATTTCTCCCCCACCCCAGCCCCCACCCCCGCACCTTTTCTTTCTCTGTGTCTACTCCATTTATTTTTAAACCACACACACACACACACACACACACACAGAGAGAGAGAGAGAGAGAGAGAGAGAGAGAGAGAGAGAGAGAGAGAGAGAGAGAGAGAGAGAGAGAGAGAGAGAGAGAGAGAGAGAGAAAGAGAGAGGGAGGGGAGGGAGAGAGAGATGACTTAATTGAGTTATGGCTAATACATAAATGGAATAGCTGAATTCTGTATTTCTGTGATGTTGAGTTATTTTCTGAGATGAGAATGGGACTGTGAAGTTGTGGCAGACCCTCTGTGCTTGGTTGCTATGGGGGAAGCTTTTCCATCAGAATTGGCTCCTTCCGCCCTGCCCTCCTGTGCCTTGGCATGGTATCTCCCACCTACCCAGTGGTGTAGCCAGCCTGTGCTCCCAATCTCCCTCATTCCCATCTTGCCTTCCAAACACATCTATTCACTAGTTTTGGATGCCTTCCCAGGGACGGGATGGGATACGTTCTCCTGTGACACTCTCATATACAATTACTGACTGGATAAACATCTTTCTGTGTCTTTTAATGGAAGGCTTGCCAATTCAGTATGCACCAAAAGTAACCTGATCTCTACAAGTATTTTTCTGGTTTCAACTTTGAAATGTTGGATGATGTCTTTCGGTTCTAGAAATGAATATTTCTGTAAAATGTCTTAGTGCAGTGAATGTTTGTGGAACATTCCCCTTCAGTTCTAATTACTATCATTAAATTCAGTTAATCTGTTTTGAATAAGTAGGTAGTCAGTTAAATGGTATCTCTGTGCAATCCTATCTAAGTCACTTACCTGGCAGGATAGATCCACTGGCTTACCAGGTATAATACGTCAGCCATTTGTCAGCCTGTGGTAGGTATATTTGTATTGCTGATAATCTCCATAATATAATTTTGAAAAAAAGGCAATAAGGTCTGAATTTCTTCATGAAAATGAATATTTCCTGAGCTCTAATTCATTGAAGTATTGATGTTTGGGCAATAGATGAAGGGAAAAGATTACAATGCTCTTTTGGAGGAATGTGGACAAAATAATGTACTCTTTAGATTTCTGTCATGGAAAAACTTAAAACACTTTTTCAACTCATACTTGTTAATTATCCTGGCACTGAATATATGCATTTTAAACAGTTATAATGGGTGTATCAGAATGTCATATATTTCTTGGGATGAAGTTACATCAGTGTACCCTCCATGTTTATCATGATGGATCCAGAACATGCAACTGGAGCATGTCTCTCAGCCAAAGGCTCTGAAACATCTCTTGTGTGTCTGTGGCATGTCAGGGGAGAGTGGTGTCCACAAGGAAAAGAGGTCTGAACCATTTCCCGAGGCTCCTTTTTTGGTGGCCCCATGTAAAAGGTGTGTGTTTATAATGAATGGGTGGCAAGCAGCAGGGACTAGATTGAGTGCCCTCCGGCTTCTTATAAGCTTCACAGATTAAGTTTCCAGAACAGCAGTTTTAAGAAAGAGGCCGTGTAGCAAGAGGCTCATTTAGGAACTGTTCATAGGATCATCATCTATAGAGGGAAATGTGAAGCAAGAAAAACAGAACTGAGGGATTCGGGACAATAACATGGTCTACATGTGCTATCTCCAGAAGCTTTAGTATACCTGTCAGGACTTTCTGAAGCAAGGGTACCTCTCAAATGTCCTGAACGTGCACGAGAGGGAAGACCTGGATGCCCTCCTGTTGATTTGATGCTAGGTGCTTAAGTGAGGTGGCCTTCTTTAGCTGAAGTAATTTGCAAAGAGGATTGAGAGTGCTTCCTAAACACAAGGAAATTAGCTTTGTTCTCCAGGGGCAGTCAGTGTGACATCTACTACCGCTGGAGAGGCATTTTGAACCCAGAAGACAATGAGAAATGCAGTCTGGATGGACAGTCATTTACCTCTCCCCATCCTGGCCTCTCTTCTTTCTCTCCCCTCAATTACTTTCCAAGTGTGTACTGAGACACGAAGCTGTAAGTTATCATGAAAAATAGAGAAAATGATTATTCTAATACAACATAGAATAATTAGTACACTCATCAATAATCATGTTCCACCTGTCTGGTGACATTAGTGCTCCCGAGGGAGTTCCTGTCTGTCAGTCCCCACAACCACTCACAAAGGTCAGAAGAAGGCTATGATAAAAATTAGTCTCCTTTTCTAGGAGGGTATTGGGAAAAATGATTTTTGATTGAATATTAAAATATGATGTTAAGGGCATTTAGCAATATTAAAACTTGATAACAAATGCAGTATTGCTCTGATTTTTATTCTCATTCATCCATTGTTTTCATTAAGTAAATCAATTATTGATCAGCATATGAAATGGTGCTTTATAAAAAATTCAGCATACTCATTTGGAGTGGGTTTGAAGTGGACTATTTATTTTGTTTTGTTTTTGCTTACTTTTTCCTTATTAGGAAGTTCATGGCCTTTGAGGCACTCATAAAGCTTCACCTGAGGAGGAGGTTTGGATGGATAGATGCAATTAACCCCACAAATGGGTAACAGAATGAATTTGTTATTACATGATGGCTTATCAAAGCATTGCCATAAAGCAAACCGTGTGACTTCTTCGGTGTTTAAAATGTCATACTACACATGGGTATCTTGCAAATGCATGTTTTTATATTTAAAGCAGCTCTAGAAGTCAATCATACAGTTCCTAAGAACAGACCTGGACCAAAGGATGCTGAGTCTGTTGAGATTTCCACATGTATTACCACGTTGCACCTCACTTACTAAATGACAGTTGTCACAGCTGGCTGCTGGCGACTCAGTGTCCCACAGACTCAGTCTTTGCAGGCATCCCAAAGCAACTTCAGCCACTGACTTCCGATTTCTGCCTCCTTGTCCTGTTAGATATTAGACTCAGTTATTCCTTGTCCTGCTAGATATTAGACTCAGATATAATTTGGACCAACCCACACAATAGACGAATTAGAAGACATTAAATGGTTGTAAGTGTAAGAATTAAACTACCTCAACTACTTTCCTTCATTTATGTAGCCAGCATTTACTGTTGGCTTGTATACCAATCTTGTCAATGGCATCTAGTGGGTAAGCTGCAATAAAAGCATCATCTTGCTACTTGTGAAATGTTACCTTGGTTCTATCCACCCTTGTCTTTTGAATTCTTATCTCAAACCTACAATTTCTTCAATGGCCATTACCTTCTCAAGTAATTTTAAAAGCAGCTTCCGAGGTAATTTGTCTAGCTGTTCTAATCTAACTTCCCGCAGCCCATCATTCATTTTCTTCTCCTGGCTCTCCTTACCTCCCCAACCAATCTCAGCTGCTCGTCTTTGAGGCTTGGCTTGTCGCCCCAGATCCCTTCTGCATGCACTCACATCTCCAAAGAATAATGGCACTTTGGAGCTGTCCACTGCCACCACCTTGATGCGTTTTAATCTGCTCCTTAGATATTCTCACGCAAGAAAGTAATTGGTCTGAAGCTCCAGAACCACCAACGTGACTGTCGGGGAAGTCCGGTGATTTATACCCAGCTTTCTGGAATGGCCTTTGAATTTTCACATCACAATCGGCATTCACTATACATGATTTAAGGGAGGTCCTTAAACGTCTGTCCTGAGATCAAGCTGTTTCTTGTTTAGTAACAAGAAGCTAACAAATCATAGAAACAGCATATAAGTATCAGCAGGCATGTCTTAACTGAAGACTCCACACACTTGCTATAGAAATATAATGAAGAAAGTTCTTACTCAAACAGCCATTTCAGGAGAAAATATCAGCACATAAGGCATACTTTTTCCTTGTATAGGACTTGCTTTTAGGAAAGCATTTTTCAAGCTGAACGGTTTTCCTGGTGAGTTCTCCCCTTAGTATAAAAAAAAAAAGTGGAAGCATGAAAATCATTGCCACAATCTCTGCCTCTCTGATACAAATGAACACAGGCAGGATTTCCTTAGGTGAGCCTTTTGCATTCAAGGGAAAGTGTCTAAGTTGCTTTGATAGCTCACATTGTGGCAGAGGTTCTGACACTGTCCATACTGGTGGCTTGATGCGTGTTTGACAAGCAGAATTCACATGTCAGTACTGGCTGCAGTACAGTTGCCATGTAATACCACTGATATTAAAGACACCTTTTGGAACCTTACCATAAATCAATAATTTAACATCCCCTTTATATTTTAACAAGAGCAAAAGCTCATGTTCATGGTATTTTGGCTGCTAACACACACGGCTTGAGGACTGTTTATAATTGTTACATAACGGAAGTGCAATGGCCATGTTAATAGCATGACTTGGAGGGAACTTTGTTCTCCAGCTCAGGATTTTGCAGAGCGAGGGAGATGTCACCAAGTAGTATTTTGTTCACATTGCTCACACATGAGCACTTTGGGAATCGTTCAGTGAGTATGTCTCCTCACCACTTTGTTCCCTGAAATCTTTGAAATCCAATCTTTCTTGGAATGCTTTCTCTTACCATCTTATGACACATGGGTGGGGTTGGGTCATCACTAACACAATTGAGCTTCATTTCTCTTCACTGTCTCTGAAAATGTACTATTCCATTTTGACAGTTTAGTGCATTTATTTTCATCTTTGAGAGGTTACAGAGTCCACTGAAGGCCTAACCTGATCTAGCAACATAGATTGTGTGTGTGTGTGTGTGTGTGTGTGTGTGTGTGTGTGTGTGTGATTTGAGTGCGTTGCAGCACATATTGTGGGTATATTTCAGTGGCTATAGGTATACCTGAAACAACTAATTTTGTTATTTAAAAAAGGTTTATGGATCTCCAGTGTCAAAAAGAAGATGTGTGCATAAATTGTGTACAAAAACAGAAGTATTGTCATGAATCCTACAGCATGTCTACATTGGTTATAAAACTAATCATCTGCCTTTATTACCTAAGGCTAGAAGCTTGACTAGTATGTTTCTTTTTTATATTTGGCTTTCTTTTACCTTTACTATATAAATTACTAATCAAACATTATCTATAGCCTTATTTCTGTTGTAAGCTTTGTCATGTGTTATTCATGGAATTTGCTGAATTTAAGGAATTCTTTCCTTTTTTATTTGAACATGATTTTCCAGATTGTGTCCATTTTATAGGAAGTCACAGAGATGAACAAGTATCAGATTTTCTGAAATATGTTTCTTTCAGGTTTTTTCCACTTTGAATAAGAAGAATAGAAAGCAAATTGAAACACACTTCTAGCTTATATGCACTTGCAAGCATTTAGCCAAATGTTCAAAACACATCTCTATATACCCAGAACATGAAATCTAATCCCATAAATAAAGAGTTCTAAAAGCATTTCTGGGGAACCATGTAGACATAACCAACAAATGAAAGACAAATCTTGTTCAAGTAAAATACAAGGAAATAGTTATGCAAATTGTATTTTATGTATTTATTGTTTGGCAATGGTACTTATTCTGTCTGCATTCCTGGGTGATTTTAAGACTCAATTCTCAAAATTTACAAATCTGAAATTTTGCATTTACAGCGAGTTCATATCTATTTTGTCACTTAGTGATAATACAATAACTATTTACTCTGTGTCCCAGAATGTCTTGAGTCATTGACAAAAAAGTGGGTTTGTTTTGTGCTATTTGAAGCTTTCTACAACTCAGAGATCCCATGCTAAAACAAAGAAAACATTGGTGACAGCTGAATATTTATTTAGAATGTAAAGAAATCATAGCAGGCTTGAGATGTAGCACTGTGGTAGAAATGTGTCTTAGTTGCATGAGATCCTCATTCAGTCTTTCAGTGTCTAGTAACACACAGACACACACACACACACACACACAGACACACACACACACACAGAGATACATACACAGAGACACATGCACACAGACACACACATACACACACACACACACAGACACACACAAAATCTAAAGTTGCCATATGCTGCACGATCAAAATAATCTGTAAAATGTATTTTAATATTTTTGTTAGTTCTTTGAGAATTTTGTACAGTGGGTTTTAATCTTATTCACCTCAGCCCCACAACTATTTCCATATCTGCCTTCTTCCATATATCCAATATGGTGGGTTTTTTTTAATATATCAAGACCAATTTATACTGCTCAAATATCCTTGGATATGTGGTCTTTCACTGAATTACGGTCAAAAGAAGCTACACTCTTGGGTAAAATTGACTGTACAACTTGAGCAGCTAACAGTTGCCTATAGCACCATGGCTAGGGGTCAGATTTAATGCCTACTCCATTCTCTATGATAGGATTTGGTCTGGTTTGAGCATGCACAAGTCTTGTGCATGTTGTCACACTCATGGTGAGTTCATATGTGCAGCTGTTCTGTTGTGTCCAGAGGATACTGTCTCCTTGTAGCCATTCACTGCCTCTGATGCATGCATGCTTTCTGCCCTTTCTTCTACAATGATCCCTCAGCCTTGGGAGAACAGGCTCAGTGTAGTATCTATGTTCCATTTAGGACTGAGCACTCCCAAGTCTCTCATTCTCTGCCCATTGGCCGGCATTAATCACCACCATCGGCTGCAAATAGAAGCTTCTTTTGATTAGGGTTGAGAGTTGCATTCATGTATGGGATAATGATAAGTTATTGGGAGTTGGCTTAATAGGCATCCTTTAAATAAAATGACAGCAATATGTTCTCCCCTAGGGCAGGTTGTCTTTCTAGCCATGGGTTCTCGGCCTGATGATGGTAAGATGTCTGGGTTTCATCTTGCGGAGAGGACTTGAATCCAGTCAGAGGGTGTCTGGCTCCTCCTGTGACAGTCGTACTGCTCATTGCACCAGTTGGCAATGTCTTGTCACCTCTTGCAGCTTCACAACGGGGTAAAACTGTTGATTACTTTTGTCCCCCAGTAGCATGCGTAGTTCTCGAAGGACCTACGGAAGCTAGCCAGTAGGGATAAAGTTCCCAGGTCAACTTAGATTGGTCTTCTACAGGTTCTATGACTTAAATATGTGATGTCGTCAGCAACAGGGTCTTGCTGTCACATTCTGCAGGGGTAACCAAGAACACTGGGCATAGTCTGTAATGTTTAGGGATATGTGGGACCTCACTGGCAAGCAACTCCAAAAGATGCAGCCAGTTCTTGGCACTGGGCTTTTTGTTTGTTGGTCTTTGTTGTCTAGAAGGGATGTTGTTGCCCTGTTGTATGGTAACTATATTTTTAATCTTTTTATGTGTGTGTATGTGTATATATATATATATATATATATATACATATATATACACACACACACATTTTAGGAAGCTTCTGCAGTAGTAGAATTCTATTAATTTTTTATGTCTTTAGTGTTATTTATCCCTCCTATATTGTCTCCTTTAGCCTGCTCTCTCCTCCCTACTCTGGTTTAACCCTTCTTGTTCCGTTTTCCCCTTTCGATCTTTTAAATTAATTTTAAAAGTGCATGCGTTTCTCTGAAATATTTGGGTTTTTGATTTTTTTAGTTCTATAATTTTGACATTTTCTATCCTGTTGCCTCTTATTTGAACATGGTTATCCTTTTTCTGTGCTGAGAATACAAAAATCAATGCAGTCTTTCCCTTAGTACTATTCTAATATTTTATTACTGGTAGTTTAGACAAGTTAAATTAAGTTTGTGATTTGTTAAGGGTGATTTCATGTCCATTCTTAGAATTGTGATCAAATGTGGAAGAAAAATAATCTTTCAAATGTTTTCATGTTTGAGCTGCTTGATGTGAAAGAATTTTTCCAAAGACGTGTTCAAGAGATTTTTGTTTTACATCTTGTTTCTACTCCTTTATGGTGCCTGAAGCCCTGAGTACATTGATATCACCTCATGGTGTCTATCACTATAGCTTCAGGTTGCCTACACTGCGGTCATCAGAAGTGTTTACAAATGCTGTTCTTATAGTAAGACAATTAGCAGTAACTTTAGGGCTTGTGAAGAGATGGAAAGCCAGTGAACCAAGAGAAAGCAGACATATCTTTATATCCCCATCCGATTAGCTGGTCCCAAAAGAACCAGTGTGACCACCAGAATGCCCCAGGGGAAATATTAAGAATGCACGTGTGTGCAGACTTTGCTCTAAAACTTCTGTAGTTCAAATACCATAGGCTTACAGAATTCCAAAGCATGTGAATATGTCAGCCTAGCTCAGAACCATTCCCAGTGGCTGGAAAAGATTTTATAAAGATTAGCCTTGAAACCTCCCTTTCTCTGTTTTCACAATAAATAAACCTCTGCGGTGACAGGAAAATTTATCGACCACAGAAAATCTGATTGTCCAAGGAAGCACAGAAAACCAGGCCTCTGGTAAGGCAAGATTTAGTTCAATTTTGCCTGGAGTTCAGCATCATTTCTCAGAGGGGATTTCCTGGGTCTTGGTGTGTTCTCCCTTTGAAGGCTAACGTTTCACAGTTTGACACTTCGGTAGTTTCACTGAATAATAATGATCTTTTGTAGTGGGGGTGGATGGACTTCAGTAAGCCTTAAGTGTTCATTTGTTTGCTTGTGTTTTGTCTTGCATAGAAATAGATACCTCTTTCATATGAAAATATGAAAGGACAAAGAAAGATAATGGAATAAGAAAGATTAAATGGAATGTGGAATTGGAGAACCAGGTAGAGAAGGACACATATGGAGGGACAATTAACACCTAAGACATCTGAAAAAGCCATACAAAAACCTACTGTTGCAGATGTTTCCTTACAATATACACACACACAGGTATGAAAGGGGTTACTCTGTAACAGGGGCACAATGCCTTGCTCGGATACAATAGACTGTCGAATCAAAAGGCTCCATGCTAGGCATGGATACCATAGGTCCCAATAATATAAACTATCGCCATTTACACACCATACTTGAATCATAGAACTTAAAGAAACCAAGCTGGTACTGACCTGGAAGTTTCATTCCTGCTGACTAGCTTTCAGATATATGGAACAATGATATCTCCATGCTACCAGGGACTAAAGTCATCAACAATCTTGCCATCTGTGAACTCTGTGAGCTTCAATACCAACTGGCTTAGCAAAACATGACTAGTGGTACAACAGTGACACGAACATTATAGGAATAACCAACCACTTGCTGATTGAATTGAAGATGCATTTTAGCATCTTCCTGGTACCATTTACTAGGCCTAAACCTGTAGCTGCTTAAATAATAGGAAGAACCTAATACCATTATTTGTCTAAGTAGACATGGTAATGAACTGCCCCTTAAATTCTTATCCTTATACTGAGAGATCAGGGCATCTTTTAACCCTCAACAGAGATGCTTTGGGATTTTTTGTTTTGTTTTGTTTTCTTCTTTTTTTTTTATAGCTCAAAACTAATACAATAACCCCTAACTGGTCAATGTATAGATAATAAGAAACCATGTATGGAATACTCAGCTCAAAATGGTAAATCTACATCATACCCCTCCCTCCCTGCAAGGCTCAGGGATCAGCATGAAAAAGTATGCAAAAGACTGGGGGAGCCAGAGATAGCGGTCATCTGCAACATTATTTGCTGAGACTGACAATGCCATTGCACACACGGACTCCTAACAGCTGAGGTTGCCTGGGACCCGTCCATGCTGGGTCCTACCTCTAGCTGAGTAACTACTGGAAGTTGATGATGGCTAGCAGACTGAAAGTGACCTTTCTTTACCTATGTGGTCCTGAAGAGGCTGCCTATGCTGTAGTTGATGCTCCTGAAACCATGCCTGTACAGGTAGTGCTAAGGGAATTCAATGAGTTTATAAATAAATCACACAAAGAGTGAAGGGTGGTGATGGGAAAGGGGAAGTGTTACAGAGGAAAGATTGTGGATAGATTTGACCAAAATAACTTATATACCTGTATGACATTCTCAAATAATCAAAATAATTACAAAATCTGCCATGAATGAAAATATATAATTTCCAAGCAAAATTGAGGACCCTTCATATAATATTTTTCATCATGTGACTTGTTTATTATGTTATGTTGCTTTAAAATATTTAAAAGTCATTCATTTAGCTAAAAGCAGTATTGTTATGATGTAGAAAAGACCACTTGAACATGGGTTCAAGCCAAGTTTTTATTAGCCGGCTTGTGACTACACTGAGTATTTGTGTCTTGAGTTCAGTCCTGAGCCTTTCTTGGGGTGAGCACAAAAAACACATACTGGGTTGACAACACCCCAGTTAGCAAGAAACTTAGCGCAGAGTAGAACTACAGAAGCCAAAATGCAATGCTGGGATGTTTAGGCTTTCCCAGAACTATATAGACATCAGTGGATTAGGTCTTTGTTCTCAGATTGGCAGGTGATGCTCCTGTGTGCTGGGCTCCAAGGTCTAAATGGTGCCTTCCTCAAAGCATCAGCTGTGCTAAGGTCTGAGGGCCCACAAAGGCCTGGAGACCTCTTACAAAAATCACAGCATCTCTCTGTAGCCTCCCTCTAATAGGCTATAATGCACTGCAAGATTTTGTATGATTAAGTCCTAACAATTACCAACACATTGTTTATCATAAATATATTCTACCAAAAAATAAAAACTCCTTTGGTTTATTTTAAAGAACCAGATAGTAACTGTGATAATGTAGTGAAAATCCAATGCAGTGAGAATATAATGCTTTTAATAATTTAGGTTTTCAATACAGTGCTCACTCAACTGAGACTTCCACTGCTTCAATGATTAACACACACACTCACACGTGCATACACACACATGCATACACACATACACACATACACGCACAAACATACATACACACACATACACACACACATATGCACACACATACACACATGCACATACACATATGCACATGCATACACACACATACATACATAGAAATGTACATGTACACACATACATACACACATACACACATGCACATATACATACAACGTACACATGTATACATGTACACACATACACATGTACACAGTACATATACACACATGCACACACATACACACATACACACACACACACACACCAAATTTATGTGAAATAAAATTTCTATTCATTTTAATAACAGACTATTTTACTTGGAAAGCAGAAATAAACGATAATGAGAAACTATGTCTGAGATTCAGAGTAAACAAGTGCGTTATTAAAAGTCTCTTTCAATATAGAAACTTCTAGTGAGCAATCCAGAATGACTATGGTAACATAATTCTGGTGGAAAAAAAAATCTGCAAAGCAAAATATAGAGGGGCTAATTTTGTTAGTGTTGCAGCCCACACTCTGTAACACCAGGCTTGTTCCTGTTGTTCTGGATAAAGAGGGTGTGGGTGTGTCTGATACAGCCATTCCTAAAAGGCAGCAATTGATTCAGAATGTGAGACTGAGAGAAACTCTAGAAGTCCAACCTAATCAGTGCAACTGCAGATTAATACTCCATTACTTAGACCAGGCAATGCCAGAAAGCTCCCGTGCTGCCTGCCAGCCCACCGTTTACCTAAAACAATCCAGCCACATATGGTCAATATAGAAAGTTTTGTTCTACTGATGGCTTGCTGATTTTAGCAGCATGTAACACCTAGCCGTGCTGTAGATTAGCTGGCCTGCTCTATACAACACGGTCACTTGGCTCTGTTATTTTCCCACAAAGGCAGTACAGAGGGACTAGCCTTCACCATCCAGTTAAGCCAAGGTCACACCTCGCACATCACTGTAATTTACCATCCGAAGACGGCGGGCATTGGCAATGTCCCTCAGACCTGCTCCATGACTTAGATATTAGCAGTGAGTTATATATAGTGTCTTAAGAATAGGTCACGATTGGCAGTCATGTACAAGAAAAACTTAGGCACTGTATGTAAAACTGCCATACTTTTTTGATATAATTTCCTATAAAGTCTGCAGGTATTTTGATAGTACCCAAACATTTTTTAATGATATTGAATAAAATACAGGCATATAATTATAAATTTATGCTCATGCATACTGCGCTTACAGATAGGATTAATCTGAGCATGACCTCCAATCTGTCCATTTGTGATGTTTCCTTTACCAGCCTTTCAGATATTCCACTAAAGTGACACTGTCAAATGTCACGTGGCTCTTTCCTGAGTTCTTTATGTATTTGTTTCTGAAATATAATGGTGGTGTGTGCTGCCATTTCCCATCCCCTTTTTCTCTTTCTATCTGACCTCTACAGTTTAATGGAATTCAATGATTCTACTGTTTGGTTGACCCATGATGAATTTTAATTAGTTTACTAATGGCTAACCTTCACACTCCTCCAACTAGATCCCATTGTCTAGTTGCTTACTTTTCAATAGGTAAGTTATTAGGTTAAAATAATATAATTTAGTAACTGTGTATGAGTTTCTCCTACTCACATGTTCGTTTCCCAACATTTCAACATTTTCCAAAGATAATGTAGTAACATTTCCTTTCTAAGCCTACCCTAATTGTTGTCATTATGTCACTACTTAAATCATTGATTATGTGGTTCAATAAATGAATACATGGTAATTGTTATGTCTTGGATTATTTATATTTCAATTTGCTTATCATTGCAGGGAGATGGCATTCTCTAACTCTAGGACGTGTCTATTTTTATAATGATCTGGTCATCTCTTTCTATTTTATTGTTTAAAAATTTTTGGTTTTTAAAATTTTGTATATATACATATAGTGTGTGTGTGTGTGTGTGTGTGTGTGTGTGTGTGTGTGTGTGTGTTGCTGCCCACAGGGGTCAGAAGAGGGGAGCACATTCTCTGGAGTTACCCTCAGTTGTGAGCTACTTGATTGGATGCTGGGAACCACAGTCAGATAGTTTAGAAGAAGAACAAGTATTCTTAAATGTGGAGCTATTTCTCTAACTTCTCTTTTTTATTTTATTGTAACATCTCATCCTAAAAATTATGTTTTTCATAGAGTATTTTGTCATAATTCTTAATATCCTGTTGTATTTTATTATTAAAATAAGATTAGTTTTTAGAACTAGAGAAGAGATTTGTTGCCCTTGCCACATCATACTTTAGCTTCAAAAATATGTTGAGCCTCTAGCGGTTTAATGGTTGCTTGCAGAAGGGGGGGGATGAAGGTAGGGGATTCTGAAGGACACAAAGTCAAAAGCTAGAGTGTGATGGATACATTCATCATCTTGTTATTGCTAATCTTCTCACTGGTATACATCTGTCAAAACCTGTCAAGTTGCACACCTTAAAATGTGTATTTTATCTCAATTATGTTTCAATAATACTATTATTTTTCAAAAATGGCACCAAGTATGTAATAAACAGCTTTCAGATACAGGTAAAAATTGAGTTTGATGAGAATATTTTTTGTGCTCTCTTGGCTAGATTTCTTCTGTCACAGTTACAATAGCTTTCTAAAACAAATTGGAAAGCTGAAGAAAGTCATTCTACCCTTTCAGATTATAAACAGAACCAGTAAAACACCCAGTTCTGAATCAGGTTCCCCCTTCAAAGCCCCCCCAAATAAAAATGACTTCTCAGTGGCCTCATTTAAGAATAGCAGTCTATAATTCACTGAGATTGAAGACCATGGAGACTGCACAGGAGGGGAAGGAAGAAAGAAACAGAATTACTGTATTTCTCAGATATGCCTTTAAATAATGATGATGACTTTGGGTATTGAAGAGGTTTCACACTCAATCATTCATTTAATGCAGGGGCTGTTGATATAATGCGTCCTAAAGGCAGTTTAAGCTATATAGAGTCTCTGTCTCTCTCTCTCTCTCTCTCTCTCTCTCTCTCTCTCCCTCTCTCTCCCTCTCTCTCTCTCTCTCTCTCTCTCCCTCTCTCTCTCCCTCCCTCCCTCCCTCCCTCCCTCCCTCCTCTCCCTCCCTCCTCTCTCTCTCTCTCTCTCTCTCTCTCTCTCTCTCTCTCTCTCTCTCTCTCTCTCTCGGTCACACTGAGGAATGTTGTTGTTGTTGTAGTGTGTGCTTGCTGCCGGTATTGCCAAGTCATAGGCACAGGCAATGAGCTGACCAGACTCAAGTTGAGGTCCAACAGCCATTGTGCTGTTTCCACCACAGAGACTGCCTCCCAGGACTGTGGTGGGTTCAGCTTCTGTAGCACAGGGCATTTCTGTCATTCTCACAAAATAATTGGTTGATGAACTGATTGATCGACTTCATGCAGATGAAGGTATCAGGAACAATTCCAGCCTAGCATCCGAAAGTCAGAATTAAAACCCCAGTTTGGATGATTACCAAAATCATGTAGTATATCACAACTTCAGTTTCAGTAGATGTTTGCCAGTTGTTGACAAAACATACACTTTCTGCGATTGTGATAATATCAAATACCTTTTTTGCCTGTAAAAATCTTGTTCAAAACATATCAGGGTTGGAGAGACAACTGAGTGGTAGAATGCTTACCTAGAGTAAGGAAGACCCTGCATAATCCTCATACTGCAAGGGTAAATAAGAATAATAGACACTAAAAGCACTGGGCATTGCTTTGATGGTATTGATGGTGGGCTCATTAATTGGTTATTAATTCCCAGTGATGTGTTTTGTTCCATTCATACTGGACTGGTTTAGATTCACAGGTCCATAAACCCATCACTGTTCCGGGATTTGCTATAGTAAGACTAAAAGATTTTCTATAAGCTTGAGAAGTTAATGACTTAAAATAATAGGAACAGACCCAAACAAAGCTCTTACATCAAATATAGTAACTTTAAAATAATAGCTAGGTGTGTGTGTGTGTGTGTGTGTGTGTGTGTGTAAGGTAGAGAAAGAGAGGGAGGAAGGGAGGGAGAGAAGGAGAGAGGGAAGGAGGGAGACAAGGAGAGAAATCTATACCCCAATTCAAGTATGTTTCATACAGAGAAAAAGGGAGAAGTTGATGAAGAAAATGAAAACAAGCATACTGACATGTGCTAGGCAAGCGTGTGCTGTGAAATGCAGCTAGATTTTGCTGTGTTTGTTTTGTCTATGTGGATTTGGGCCTGCCTGTGTCCTGAGAGTCCACGTAGCTCTGTCTGTCTGTACCCTGCCTGCTGACCGTTCTATTGGGATGTCTGGAAGGCACCTGGCACTTAGCATATTAGTTTGAAATTCATTATCTGCTCCCCAGGTGTTTAACCAGAGGCCTGGAGTCACCCTTGACACCTGTCTCCTCAAATCTCCTCTGCCCCACGGAGAAGAGTCTCCAGTCCTGTTGTCTCCATGCTCCCCTATTGCTCTGTTCCAGATCTGCCCTTCTGTAGGACGAGCCCACTGATGGGATTCCCAGGCTCTAGTGTCCTTTCCAGCACAGACCGCTACTACCAACAACCTTGCTTATGGCATGCTAATTAGTTTCCCAGAATACTTTTTCTCCTCTCTACGAATTTAACTTCACAGGATAATTCACTTAAATCAGCCAGAATATATGTCTAAAAACTGATGGTCACAGAGTTGTTTAAAATAGAGAAAAAGAAATGAGCCCTTACATATCCCAAAAGTCAGTTATAGCAATAGGCTGTAACATCATTGAAATGGCACTAAACCCAGTGTTTAGCATTTTGTTGTTGATGTTTACTATTTTGTTTGCTTGTTTGGTGTTGTTTTTCGGGACAGGGTTTCCCAGTGTGGCCCTGGCTGTCCTTGAACTCACCTTGGAGACCAGGCTGGCCTCAGTCTTACAGAGATCCAACTTTCTCTGCCTCTGCTGGGTTTAAAGGCATGCACCACCACTGCCTGATGGTGCTCAATATGTTTAAATGATATTTAAAGCGGGAGAAACTAGCCCATACCAGTATTTCTACCACTCTAGAGACTGAGCCCTTAGGTCTATCACAGGGTAAAAGCCAGCTAGGACTACTCAGTAAGATACAGGCTAGCCTGGGCTACAGCATGTAAACTTATCTATAAATAAATTCACACACAGAAAATGGCTCGTAGATCTGTGTAAGTCACTGATAATATTAAAGTTTTTCTTTTCAAACTGCATGTGATCCTCCTGCCTAGGCCCCCAGAGTGCTAGGATTTCAGGCATGAGACAAAACTCCTGATTTACTAACACTATTTTTAAAGTAAGCAACTGAACAATTTGCGCAGACAGATCTTTAAGGGATGTATTAGGCCATGAAAATGATGGAATTCAGCAGGGTTCTATTTTTCTTGTCTAACGACTCACAAAGCAATGGCGGATGTAGGGTACTGAGCGGGTCTTGAGAAAACAGATGCCTCTGGGGACACTCCAGTGTGCCAGCAGGGCCCTGCCCCTTAGTGCTTGGACCTTAATGGCAAGCTCATCGGGCTTCTCAAGGGCGGGCCTATGGGCTTCTTGGGTAGCCCATGTTTGCGTGCCAATTACTCTTTTCTTCACGAATTTTCTTTTATGTAGAATCCTAGACACAGAATGTTGTAAGCTGTCCTTAGCCCACTGTGGTAGACCCTCACTGTCCGCACTGTGCCACCAAGAATATGGATGTTGTGGGGACAAGGGTAAAGTGGGCGACACCAATGACCTGCTGCTCACACATGTATCTCTGCATCTGCTTGCCAGTTAGGCTCCCGGTCAGGGTTATTTTCAGAAAGCTGTGCTTGTTTATTCCCTGACCTTTAAGAGGCACCGATAGCAAATTCTGTCCTTTAAAGATGCGTTTTTATTTTCTCTGCACGGTGTTTTGCCTGTACGTATGCATACATGTGCGTCATTGAGCATGCCTGCTGCCTACAGAGGCCACAAGAGGGTGTCGCGTCTGCTAGACCTCGAGTTATAGATGGTTGTGGGCCTCCATGTGGGGTTTGCAAACCAAATCTGGGTCCTCTGCAAGAGCAGTAATTGCCTGTAACTGCTGAAACATCTCTCTAGCCCCTGAATAATAATAATAATAATAATAATAATAATTATTATTATTATTATTATTATTATTATTATTATTATTATTATAATTCTCCTCCTCCTCTACCTTCTCCTTTTTCTTCTTTTAAATATTAGTCACATATAGATTTCCTCAATATCAGACAAACCTTTGTTTGTTTGCTTTCTTACATTTCTACAATGTAAGAGACCAGGGCACTGAATTTGTGTGCAAATTTGTGTACATCTGCAAGAGGACCCATAACTACCTGGAAGCCACTTCGCAATTTATACACATTTTGCTGCTGCTGGAGACTATTAATTGTTTTCACAGAAATATGACTTAGGTTTTTCCCCACACGGAGTGCTTTAACTTATTTGATTTTAATTGCATGATAACCATTCAAATCAAAAGAGATACCTCAGTCATTGCTAGAAGGAAAAAACTAACCCTGGCCTAATCCCTCTTTTAATTTTTCTCTGTGTTGTTTGCCTTGTCTTTTTCTTCTCTCTTGTTCTTTCTTTACCCTCCATTGATAGTCTTCTCTTTTCTACATATGACTTGAAATAAGGCATTAAGTCATATGACCATTTTATTAGTTTAGATGACTGTACATAGGGGATGGGGAGGAGGCTTAGTGAGCAAAGCTTAGGACCCACGTCATATGTGAGCATGGTGGCGTGTCTGTCATCTCGACATTGGGAGGCAGAGTATGGAAGGGTGAGGACAGGAGGATTATTGATGCTTGCTGACCAGCTAGCTAGTCTTGCTAAACTGGTGAGTTTTGGGGTTTAGTGAGATATCCCCCTCCTCACCATCCCCCACCAGATACTGAATGGCTCATACTGTGTGACTTCAGATCCATAGCATCCAACACTCCCTTCTGGCTTTTGTATGCATATGTACATACCCATGTACAGGCACAAATGCATGATGAAAAGAAAAAAAAGAGCAGAGAAGGATTGAGTGAGACACTTGATATTTACCTTTGGCCTCCCATGAACACCAACAAACACAATGCATGTGTGCCTGAACACACTTGGACACACAAAGTCACACAATAAATAAATGAAACAAATAAAAATTAAAGGTAAGACAAAAATAAAAGACTATGCAGGAAGATCAGCAGAGAAGTCTGAAATGCTAAATAATTAGTACTGACACATTCGGGTTGCTGTGGTGACTTCCTTCTCAAAACCATTCATCCTCGGAATGCACTGTACAGCCTCACATCAAAGTGCCCTACCCTGGATAGTATCTATGGCCTCTGATATAAACATTGATTTTTCTATTAATCTTTATGGCTTTGAGTTTAAGTAATGATTTTCTGGTACAACATCTATATGGAATACAAGCTGTTAGTTTCTTTTAAGACTTAAAACGGAATCGTCATCTCTGCAAACAAAAGCAAAGTTTCTTGGTAATGGAACTTAAAAAAATAAAATAAAATAAGCTGCTCTCCACAATCCAGAAGACTCAGGTGACAGCAGGAAAGGGAGGGGTTAAGAACAGAGACTCTGGGGTGAGATCAGCCTGGGTTGATATCCACTGTCTGGTGCTTGCTCCTTGGGTCTGGACTCAGACCACCTTTGTCTAGTGGGCTCCTCTTCTGCATACCTGCATGATCTATGATATAACTTGGAGGTAAAGCCATCTAGTGCAGAGAAAGTGAATGGCAGTATGCTAACTCAAACTCAAAAGCGGCCTTAAAATAACCTTTCCTCATCGTGGTAGCTGTTGCAATTAGAAAAACGTGGGAGATGTTTTGTTCCATTTTACTCTGTAGCCCACAAAGTATCCTCATAATAAGAAACTAGCAGATGGGTGGGTCCCCTTTTATTTATTTATTTATTTATTTATTTATTTATTTATTTATTTATTTGTGTGTTTGTTTGTTTATTTATTTTGCAAATGCAGAGTGGTGTGAAAGCAACTCACATTCAGTGGAAACTGAAATTTGAAGTTTGAGATTTGCTGAGTCTGGGCTGCTGTCTGTGTGTTTTCTATGGCTACAAAATGCTTTCTCTCTAGGCAGCAGCATGAGCCATAAGAGACTCCCAGTCAGCAATGCAATCACGAGAACACGTCGGGGTGCATTGCAGTGTGCTCGTCTGTGATGCCCGGTAGGCCAAGGGAATTAAGTGCGGTTTTCAGTGACGATAATTTACCTCCTGATAGGTTTTCTGGGGAGTGACGCCATCACGAATCAAAGAGCACCCAGACATGCTGCCTGGTCCATGGGCAGCGTGCTCAGTGTCAGCAGCTGCTGGGCTTCTTAGTGAGTGCGTGTCTGGCACTGAATACTGTTCCTATTATAAAAGTTGTGACCTTGCCACTCACAGAACAGATGGCATTGCCTGATTAAAGTCAGGCCACATTTAGAACATTTCGGTAAAGGCTGTCTCATTCAGGGAATTATTTCTGCCTACTGGTGTGGTTTCTTTTCAACAGTTTAAATAAGCAAAACTTCTGGGCATCCTCTCATGGGGACTTTTCTGTTCCCCTGTTTCCAGGACAGCAGGTATTGTGTTTTCACAAGTAAATCGGTCACACTCTTTTAAGAGAGGAGAGAGCTCTTAGGAGACTGTAAATGCCTAGGATAATCCATTAATGAAGAATAGTTTGTCCTAATAGAAAAGTGACTTTGAACAAGTAGAGGCTGCTGAAGAAGATGCTGTGGATGTCAGCCTGCACATGGGAAAGGAATGGGAGGCAGTGGGAAGAAGGATGAGTGAATGTTACTTCAAATTTTCATAGCACTTTAAACTCATCTAAAATGAAAATGGTCTGATTGTCATATGGATATAAGTCTGTGTGTGTGTGTGTGTGTGTGTGTGTGTGTGTGTGTGTGTTGTGTGTGTGTCATGTGTAATTTTGGGTGCATGCATGTGTGTTTATGTATATATTCGCATCTTTATGTTTTTGTCATAGTTTCTTTTCTGTTGCTGTGATAAAATACTTGGTACCAAAAGCAAATTGGCAAGAGAGAAGGTTTATTTTGTCTTACATTGCCAGTTCACGGCCCATCACTCAGGGAGATTGGGGTGAGCGCTCAAGGCAGGAATCACAACTCAGGGCTGTTTGCTGTTCTACATCTCTGACCTGGGAAATAATTCACAACCTAGGAATTACAACAGGAAAACAACAACAACAACAAACAAACAAACAAACAAAAAAACCAAAAATGGAGAATGCTGCTTGCAGGCTGGTTCATTCTCTTAAAAGGCTAATGTTTAGCTAGCTTTCTCGTGCAGTCCTGCTCCGTAAATTGCCTAGAGATGGTGCTATCCATACTTGTCCAGGCCCTCCCACACCACTTTATAATCAAAGCAATAGGCATAGACATGCCCTCAGTCACTCTGCTCCATGAAGTTAACAATTAGAACTAACTAGAACAATAATATTTATAAATGAGTGATATAAAATACTGAATATATTTTGAACAAAATGCCAAATAAGACATTTCTGCTAGACCTTATAATTTGAATGACAGCACTAGGGTCTAGCTATAAATATATAGCTTAATTTGTTTACACACAAACTTAATTACTTCACTTAATTATTCCCTTGTCAATGAATCACATATGGTTGGATTTAGGAAAGGGCAAATTAAAGCATGGTTTGGAGGACATTCATGATTACGAGTTGAATGGACTGATTTCTATCTGGACTTCGCCACATAAGAGTAACCTATCCTCGTGCAAATACTAAATACTTTTTCTTTTCAAACTTAGTGCTCTCTCTCTTTCCCATTTTTTTTTACGTTTTTTTTTTTAACTGAAAATAGATTGTTTTCTCATACACTATACCCCAGTTGTAGGTTCCTCTCCCCCTAATCCTCTCATTTCTCCCCACCTCCTGTCCCCTCCCCTCCAGACCCACTCCCTTTCTGTCTCTCATTAGAAAAGAACAGGGTTCTGGGGGACAACAACCAAACATAACAAAGTAAAATCTAACAAGATGAAGCAAAAATTGTCATATCACAGTTGGACAGGAGGAAAAGAGTCCCGAGAATAAGCACAAGCGTCTGAGATCTGCTTGTTCTCACAATCAACAATCCCAGGAAAATACTGAGCTAGTCGCTATAATATGCATGCAGAGGACCTGGCGTCGAGCATGGAGGCCCTGTGCTTGTTGCTTGGGTGTCTGTGAGCTCCTGTGGGCCTTGCTTAATAGATTGAGAAGGCCTTGTCCTCCTGGCATCCTCATCCCCTCTGACTCTTAACAGTCTTTCTGCCTTCCCTTCCACAGGGTTGTCTGAGCTCTGAGGGGAAGGATTTGATGGAGACCTCCAATTTAGACATACACTCTCTCCTCTCCTCTCCTCTCCTCTCCTCTCTCTCTCTCTCTCTCTCTCTCTCTCTCTCTCTGTGTGTGTGTGTGTGTGTCTCTCTCCCCCCCTAATATCTGACTATGGATCTCCTCATCTGCTCACATCTGCTGTCAGAGAAAGCCTCTCTGATCATAACAGGACAAGACACTGATTTATGAGTATAGAAGAATAAAGAATAGAATCATTTTACTTATTTCTTTTGGGGGCTTCCGAGACAGGGTTTTACTGTGTAGCTTTGTAGCCTGGAACTCACAGAGTTAGCCTGCCTCTGCTTCCCAAGTGCTGGGACTAAAAGGGTGTACCACCACCATGTTACTATTTTAAAAAGAAGATATTATTAGTTGTGTCTGGTTTTACCCTAGGTTTCTGGACTATCTAGTCTCTGGTCTTTGGTTGGCCAGGCAGTGTTAGCTGTAGGTTCCTTTACATGGAGTGGTTCTTAAGTCGCATCAGACATTGGTAGGCTGCCTTCACAAGTTCTATGCCACTGTTTCCCTAGCGCATTTGCAGGCAGAACAGATTGTAGGTCAAAGGTTTTGTGTCTGGGTTGTCCATATTTCTCTTTCAGTACCCTGCATTTTACCTTCCTGCACCAAAGAGACTAGAACCTGGGAGTGAAAGCTCCATGTAGGTAGGTACCAGCTCCACTCTCTGTATTCGATGTGTCGTATGGATATGGGAGGTATCCTTGAAAGAATTGGTACAGGAGACTGAATCCTGAACATAATACCAGTAGCACAGACACTGACATCAACAATTAATAAATGGGACCTCCTTAAACAGAGAAGCTTCCGTAAGGCAAAGGACACAGTCCACGAGACAAAAAAGCAGCCCACAGACTGGGAAAAGATCCTCACCAACCCCACATCTGACAGAGGGTTGATCTTCAAAATATACAAAGAACTCAAGAAACTCGTCACCAAAACACCAAATAACCCTATTATAATGTAGGTTACAGAACTGAATAGAGAATTCTCAATAGAGGAATCCAAAATGGCTGAAAGACACTTAAGTAAGTGTTCAACATCCTTAGCTATCAGGAAAATGCAAATCAAAACAACTTTAATATACATCTTACTCCTGTCAGAATGGCTAAAATTAGAAACACCAATGACAACTTATGCTGGAGAGTATGTGGAGAAAGGGGAACACTCCTCCACTGCTGGTGGGAGTGCAAACTTGTACAGCCATTTTGGAGATCAGTATGGTGGTTCCTCAGGAAAATGGGAATCATTCTACCACAGGACACGACAATCACCCTCTTAGGCATATACCCAAATGATCCACATCCATGCAACAAAGACATGTGCTCAACTATGTTCATAGCAGCATTATTTGTAATAGCAAGAACCTGGAAGCAACCTAGATGCCTCTCAACTGAAGAATGGATAAAGAAGATGTGGCACATTTACACAATGGAATACTACTCAGTGGGAATATATATATATATATATATATATATATATATATATATTCTTGAAATTTGCAGGCAAATAGATGGAACTTGAATAAACCATCCCAAGGGAGGTAACCCAGTCACAAAAAAGAGGAACATATTATGTACTCACTCATATATGGATTTTAGACCTAGAACAAAGGATCACCAGCCTATAATTCACACCGCCAGAGAAACTAGGATACAAGGAGGAACCTAAGAGATTCATACAAGACCCACACAGAAGGGGAAAGGAACAAAATCTCCTGAGTATATTGGGAATGGGTGGCAGTGAGTGGGGAAGGAGTTAGGAGAAAGAGAAGGGCAGAAGAGGAAGATAGAGTCGGGGGACAAATAAATGAGAGAAAAAAAAGATACCATAATAGAGGGAGCCACTATAGGTTTGAAGAGAAAACTGACTCCAGAGAAATGTCCAGAGACCTACACGGATGACCCCAATTAACAATCTGAGCAACAGTGAAAAGGCTACCATAAATGCCCTTCCCTGATAATGAGATTGATAACTAACTTATATGGCATCATAGAGCCCTCATCTAGTAGCTAATAGAAACAGAATCAGACATCCACAGCTAAACACTGAGCTGGACTCCTGGAATCCAGGTGTAGACAGAGAGGAGTGATAGGCAAAGGGGTCAAGACCAGGCTACAGAAATGCACAGAGATAGCTGACCTGAACAAGGCGGAGCTAATGGGCCCCAGACTGATAGCTGGGAAACCAGCATTGAACCCACTTAAACTCCCCTTCCCTGATCATGGGTCTCAGTTAGAAATCCTGGGCAGTCTAAGGGACCTCTGACAGTGGAACCAGGTGGTCAAAAAGACTTTGGGAGCACATTCCCCATGGAGGGATACTCCCTTAGCCTAGAGGCAGGAGGGAGGGCCTTGTCCCTACTCCAAATGACTTGACAGATTTTGATGACCCCTCCTGGAAGGCATCACCCTCCCTGTGGAGTGTGTGTGTGTGGGGGGGGTTATGGGATGGGAGGGGCATCAGGGGTCATGGGAGCAAGGGAGAGGAAACTGGGATGGATATGTAAAATAAGAAAAAATATATATAAGAAAAAATAAAGAAATCGGGGAAGGAAGGTTGGAGGAAAAGGTCTTTGTGATCCATTGGTCAGAGAGAAAATGGTGATCACCACCGTAGGTTTCCTGCTGTAGATCTGGGCATGAGACTGGGAGGACTGCACCCCAAGAGCAGCAGGAGAGGCCTGGGTCTGCCTTAGTGCTCTTATGCCCAAGCAGGAGAGGTTCTTACAGTAACAGGGCGTATTGCGATTTAATAAGGATCAGGATAAGCAATTAGGCCGAACAGAAGTTTATTAAGGGAGAAATAACTCACAACATAGGCAGATGAACGCGGCGGGTTCCACTGGATCGATCCTAAGCTTTCCAGCATCCACCACCAAAAAGGGCGGCCTGACCCTCTCCCAGCTCCCATCCGGCCCTGTCTCCGCCCCAATGGGCATGGCCTAAGCCACAGGTGCAGACAAGGTGAATATCTCGCTACAAGGGCGTGCCTGCTGTAGCTGGAATCTGGGACAAGGAGTTGGGGAAGGAGGCTAAGAGGAGAGGGTCTGTGGGACCTGTAGGAGATGTGGGTAGGGACAGCAAGGGAGGCCACAGCTGGTCTGTTTCAGCACTAGAGGCAAGACTGAGGGGTGGATCTGGGAGAACAGAGAGGAAAGGTCTGCAGGCACTCTACCTGCTTCTCTGGCAGGCACGACCTGAGGTGGTGTTGGAGTTTGGGGATGGGACACAGTGATCTTTGGGGGCAGGGAGGACCGAAGAAGATTTCCTTTGGGATGCACAGGAAAGTGGGTAGGGCCGGAGGAAGGCTGCAGCTGGTGTCCTGTTGCAATACCAGGGATGGGACTCTAAGCTGGGCTTTCACATCTGATATATGAAACTTCCAGTGACTGACTCATGCGGCGGCTTTGATGATTAAATGACACCCTCCACTCATAGGGCCCCTCACCCAGGTGTCTGCTTAGCTGTAGCTGCAACATTAGGCCCCTCACAGTCTGGGTGTTTAGATAACAGAAATCTATGATTGCACCAAGTGTGAGTCTGGGAGTCTGAGCTCACCATGTGGGCTTGGTGCTCTCCTTCTGAGTGGTACAAGAGGATCTGCTCCGATGTGGCTGGGTGGTAGATGGTTCCTCCTGTGTGTTTATACAGGCATCTTCCAATTCCCACCCCCCCTTTTTTTCTTCATTTAGGACACAAATGACAAAGGAGTAAGCCTCACCCCATTCTAATATGAGTTCATTCTAATTATCTACATCTGTAAAACCCCCATTTCCAAATAATGTCACATTCTAGGTTTCTAGAAGGTGGGAACTTGAACATAAAAATGTTTACTGTGCAATACAGTTGTTATGACATGATTCAAATGTTACATTTTTCCCAAAAGGTTTTGTTGAACTACATTTATTGGAGAGGGTCCTGCCCCCTCCCACACTCTTTTAAGAATCATAATGTATCTAAGTTCATAAAAGAACATGGCAACTTTATTAATTCCCTGTCAGTTTCTTCCACTACTCTGAAAGCTCTATAGGGCAGGGACTGTATGTACCTGCCACAGACTTTCTGTCTTAGATACTGTTCTGTTCTCTGTGTCCAGTGCCTAGAATAAAGTAGACACTCAAATTATTTGTGTGAGATAAAACATGGTAAAACTGCCTGACTCAGATCAGTGTTCTGTAAGTGATAGGTGCTATGATAACTTTTAAAGTCTTATTGTTCGTCCAAATTGGCAGTCACTAGCTGTGTGTCAAAGAAATTAAATCAAAATTTCAAAATGTCAGTTTGAGTAACACCCAGTGGTTAGAAAATTGGACAGATACACTATAGGATGTTTTGTCTCTTGCAGACAAATCTTATTGGACCTTGCTGGACTTGAGGAAGAGTCATAGCACTTAGATGAGGCCATTAGAGAAGGCTCATGTCTAACCTAGTTCCCCTGACAGAGGTGCACAGCCCGGGCCTGCATTCTGCTCTTTGATACTGCTAAACAAGCCCTACTTTCTCTCATCTTCATCATCCTAGAAGGTAACTGCGACACTCCTCTCTACAGTTACTAAAAAAATACAGCCTCAATCTTAAAGTGCTACAAAGGGATTGCCTTTAAAATGCCATTAGCATAATTGCTGTAGCTACTGCAACAGCTATTTTTCACTTTAATTCTTCTCTTTGCTACTTAGATAAATGGTAGTTCTATTTCTCCATCTAAAATATTCTGCTTTCCATGAATTAAGACTGCCTCTATGTGGTTTTTGAATAAGAACAGCCCCCACAGGTTCATATATTTGAATACGTCAGGGAGTGACATTACCTGAGGAGCTCTAGGAGTGTTGACTTTTTGGTGTAATAGGTGTGGCCTTATTGGAGGTAGATTGTGACTGGGGGGAGTGGGGTGGGCTTTGAGGTCATGAAATTCAAGCCAGGCCCAGCTCTGCCTGCTGCCTATGGATCCAGATGTGAAACTTAGCTCCTTCTCCAGCACCACATCTGCCTGCATGTCTGTCTGCATGCTTCCATGCCTCCTGCCATGATGACAGTGTGCTGAACCTCTGAACTGTCAGCCAGGTCCAGGAGAATGCTTTCTTATCAAAACTGCTGACGTCATGCGTCTCTTCACAGCAGTAGAACACTGACTGAGACACCCCATGGGAAGTGAAATTAGTTAGGGAAGAACTGAATGGCTTCTTTTCCCAGGGCACCACAAGGATAGAGGTGCAGGTGAGGCTACCAATGAAGCAACCGGTGTATGTTCCCATGGTGCTCTGTCACTTCCGGCATCCCAGAAAGGACCTGAATTTTCATCCTCAATGTCAGCCCCTGTCTTAGGTATACCAGATGAACTTCAGGTTCAGAGAGTAACTAAATGCTTCTGGATGTCTCTTCTGGTAGATGGTCAAAACCATGCTTATGAATAGAAACTCCTGTGTCTTCACATAAAAACATGCTGGTTCAGAAAACAGAATACAAGTGCACTACCAGACCCTGAACCGTATTTCTAATGATGGGCTCATTAATATGATCTGCTAAGTAAAAGGGCATGCAGGGCATAATTAACTCATAATGCAATTAGGAAGGAGTAGAGAGCTTATTGATTACATAAATATCAGGGATTAGCTAACAACAAAATATGAGATATTTATAGATGTGGTATGGTTTATTTTGATTGACACACCGACTGGACTCAGAAATGCTCAGGACTTTGGTGAGGCAAATCTTTGGGGGTGTCTGATTACCAGTGAAGTGCAGCCAGCACCTTCCTAGGGACGGAGTCTGGGGCTCAACAAAAGAGATAAACTAGCATTAGAACCAGAATTCATCTC
Source organism: Cricetiscus sungorus (assembly GCA_030556225.1). Classification (NCBI taxonomy): domain Eukaryota; kingdom Metazoa; phylum Chordata; class Mammalia; order Rodentia; family Cricetidae; genus Cricetiscus; species Cricetiscus sungorus. The sequence goes on along the minus strand of JANBXA010000411.1, from coordinate 3,263,643 downwards.
TCTCTCTGCTTCCTGATTTCCCAGAGGTAAGAAACTTTGTACAGCTACCAGAAGCCACTCCACACTATACCTTCAATGCGTTGTAGACTAGACCCTCAAACGGACCCAAAACCCTTTGTCCTTTTCTTATGTGTAGGCATCTGGCCACAGCAACAAGGGATGTAACTCATAACTCATACAGTAGTAGACTCAGACTGTCATCCTTTTGAAAGAAGAACATCAAAGGCCAAGAGTCCATTGCAGACAAATCCTGTTACTGTCACCTTATCTCTTATTTGAATCAGAGGCTCAGTGATTTTTGTGATGAGTACAGATAGTTCTAGGGTATTCATTCCTAGACTAAAATCCATACCTTCACTCTCCTTACCATTCCTTTTTGTTGGAGAGATTGCATTTGCTTCCCTTAGATGAGTTCAAGCCATTTGTCATAGACTACAGAAAATGGAGGGGCAGAGACTCAGCTGACCTATAAATGAGTTCTTACTGCCTGATTTGGGTTAAAGTAAAAATTGCTCCCAAGGGCTAAGGGAAGAGTGGAAAATGCATTGTGTACAAAAACATAAAACTTCCTGCTAGGTCTATTGAACCCCTTTTCAAAAGAAATAGAAGTTAACAATTGAGGATTGTGGCAAGGCAAATATAATATTTACCAGGAATAATTTGTAAAATATAGGCTAAATATTTTATTAGCATTTGAAACACAGGAAGTGGAAAAATATATACATTCCCAGGGTTTTGAGATGCCTCTGTTTGTCAATCTGTCTTGATATTTTAGCTCATTGCTCATTAAAGTTATTACCTTAATTTATTTAATCAAAACATTGACTCTATTCTCATACTGCAAATAACTCATGACATGACTTGGAGCTTAATATTTTTTTTAACCACTAGAATGAAAACAAAATAATTATCATATTTTCACCTGTGGTATTTTACTTTAGCTTGCCAGGTTTTTATTTTGTTGTGTTTTGCTTTTAGGGGAAAAAAAGCTTTATTTCCCCTAAATAAAGTTCTTATTTTTTGTGAGGGGAATATAAACTTGCCATTAGCTTAACTAAAACTATGTTACAGACTCTCAAAATTAATAAGCCATTCATTATTCTAAAATACCATGAATATTAAAGAGTTGATTATTACACATATTGTTAACAAGGCCATGTAAGATTTAGCTCTACTGGAATTTAATTAACATATAAAAGTTGTATGCATTCAACATGTACAACTTTATCTTTTTGGGGTGTGTATGTGTGTCATGCACGTGCTCTCATGTGTGCACATATCATGCATATAAAGTAATCAACATAGCTCTAGACTACTGTTTAAGTTACCTAACTCTGCCATTGACTTTGGTTGAAATATTTGAGGAATCCAAAAATGGGGAAAAAAAATCTCAATAAAAAAACATTTTTTAAAATTTTAATGACTAAGGGATCCTATGTGATGAGCAGTTATTAGTTTGGGATGCAATAGGATTCTATGAACAATGTATCAGTCTACTGATTTTTAAATCAGATTGTTCTCCAAAAACTGAGTATCTTGTGTTTTACAACTAACAAGTGAATGAATCTTTATTAGTACTGGTAGCTATACTACAGCCTTTTTTTTTTAAAAAGTCAACCTGTGATCAAGATTTATGATTATAAATATATACTAATCAGTCATCCTGATCTCTCCTATTTGACATTCTTTCCATTGCATAAATTTATTGACCAGAGGAAAATTGACAAATTGATGTCCAAAGGTACGTGATATTCCTTTGTGTATGTATGTGTGCATATGTGTGTTTGTTTATGCATGCATAAATGTATGTGTGTGTGCATGCATTTGTGAGTGTGTGTGCATGTGAGCACATGCCACTCTTCATGTGTGGCAGTCAGAAGACAATGCCTGGTGTTAGTCCTCACCGCCTACATTCTTTAATTCAGGATCTGTCTTTTTGTCATTTGCTACTGCTTACATCAATGTTGGCTGGCCAGTCTCCAGGGACTCTCCTAGTCCTTCCTGGGGTCCCAGATACACATGATACTGTGACTGGTTTAAACGAGTTCTAGAGATTTGCACAACCTCTTATCCACTGAGCCATCTCTGTAGCTGTCCTTTCTTTCTCTCTCTCTCTCTCCCTCCCTTCCTCCTCTTTCTGCCCCTCTCCTCTCTCTTTCATCTGAAGCAATGAAGGTTTGCTGCACTAAACTGCACAGCTATCTTTGGATGTGGATTTCTATAGCTGAATTTTAAAGTGTTACAAATTTAGAAACTTCAAACATGCTTTTTCTTCCCTTTCATCTTACAGTTCTTTAGGTCGGATACCTAGAAATGGCAGGGCTGGGTTACCTGCTCACTTAATCATAATGCTGAAAGGCATTGGCCAAATGAGCCCTGAATCTCAGGGTTCTATGCCGAAATCATTTATGCCTCATCAGGACTTATTTACGCGCTTTTGCAGTTGTATGATGGTATTTCCTGTTTCCTTCTTAGCCATTACTTTTACCCTCTTCTCCTCTTAAAGGCTGCTCTCAAGCCCTTCCCGCCACCATTGCTTCCCTCTCATCATTCTCATTTCCCAGAATCCCTCCTCTGTGTGCAGCCACAGAAAACGTTCTGCTTTGTACAGAACTCATGCTTGAAGGGTAGAACCACCTCAAGTAATACCCTATCTTTAGAGTAATTAATTAATTACAAAAACCTTTCTTTTTATGTCACAATCCAGCCATTAATTGGCATCCAGGCTGAAGACAATATCTTAGTTTTTCATACTAGCTGCAGGAGCCTCTGTTTTGTAGTTAACTTACTCTCCGACAGTCCATACATATGTGTAACATGTGTATGTTCACATTCAACTCTTTACCCCTCCCACCCACACCAACCCTTTCCTCATCCAGAGAGTCTCCATGTCACTTTCATGCCTTTTTTCCTTTTCTTATGTCCCATTGAGCATAAGCATGGTCATCCCTGTAGGGATGGGTGTCTAGCCATCCCCTGGATCAACCCTTCCTCTCTCCCAAAATCCACTTTGGAAGAACTGGATTCCTTCATCCCCTTCCCCACAAAATGACCAAATCTTGCAAGGTCAGACATCACAGCTGCTGTTGAACATGAGCAATACAGCCTCATCGTGCTTGGAGACAGTGTTGCACAGCCATCCGTCCTGTGCACAGACTTTTCCATTCTTTCTTCCCTTTCTCCTCATCCCACCACTCCTGCCTTTCCCTTGCTCAGTCTCAAGAAAGCCATGCTCTTAACACCAAACCATGTGACAGCTTGATGTCCCCTTGGGGAGTACGTCTAGAGATTAAAATCATTAGCCTGAAATAGATCATCAACCCATCTCCCAGTCAATAGGAGATCTCTGGATCCAGAGCCAGGTTCTATAAACCTAGGACAGTAATTTGAACCAGGACAAGCACACCATTGCTTCAAAACTCTGTCTAGTGTAGTGGCTTTTTCCACATTTAACTAAATCCCTATGACTGTCACATCTCCTCAGTCTTCCTGTCCACCTCCTTCTTCTGGATCTTCACGATCACTCTCCAGGATGAAACACCCTTTGACCTTTTCCCTAACACATTTCATTTGTATTGAGGGTCCTGAGAGGCATCATCCAGTTGTTAAGGCTTTCATGGCAAAAGTAAGTATTGTATTATTAATTAAGCACATAAATTTTGTAACTAGCTCTAAACTCAGAAATGTTTTTTTTTAAGGTTGTTTTTGAATTGTCAAAGGACAGAGCTTCCTCATTCATACCCCAATTAAGCTTGATTTCTTCTGTGCCAACATTTTCTGTGAGGCCCTGTCCCCTCCTGTGACCCCTGTACTTTCTGTCCAGGACTGAAGAACTCTGCCTCACGTCAGTCACACGTTCTCATTCTGACCCAGCTCCTGCTATTGCTGCAAGCAACACCCTTAGCCGTGGTGATCATTTTCTCCGTGTCTCTTCTCTCCAGCAGTCTGGTCATCTGCCTCACCGTTCTTGCAGTCCTGTCTCTGAGCCTGAAGCTTAAAACTGTCACAGTTTCATCTTTTAGACTAAATGCATCATTTTCTTACACATAAACTGTCTAAAGCACTTCAGTGTTGTTCACACAGCCCGAGAATAAACAAAGCAGTAGAACACGAAATTTCTGAATTTTTTAAAACCTCAGCATCTGATGTCTTTTAAGCTTTATTAAGAAAGAAAAAGGATATGTGGGATTCAATGTCTTAGCATTCAATTATTCTACAACATATTACAATTTTCTTATTGTAAGTTTACAACTTTGTCTCCTTATATGCTAACACAAAATAAAAATGACAGGAATACTAGAATGAGCAAACATTTCTGAGTATTCACAGTGTGGCATATATTACTCTGAACACATTATATGTGCTACATAATTTTAATAGGTTGTGATTTGTCCCTATTTCTCCCATACTTGTTTGTTTGTGAACATATTTCCCACCCCACAGTAATTATAGGACAGATAGACCTTGAGAAGCATTGTCCTAACATCCTCCATCTAGAAACGCTTCCTGTTTACTTTTCCCAATTCTTTTAAAGATCTGTTTGAAATGAAATGATTCTATGCCCTGCCTTTCTTTTACCTTTCTATCCATCAGAAAAGACCCTTCTCTTAATTCCATTCCTGGCCCTGTTTTCTACTTCTGATATCTTTAGTCTATTCCTTTTCTCATTAATGAACTTCTGTTCCTGTAACATTGGTTACAATTGTTCTGTCTTTTCTGTGCAAAAGTACTCATTAAAAAACAAACAAACAAAACAGGGCTGGAGAGATGGCTCACTGGTTAGGGGAACTGGCTGATCTTCCTGAGGACCTAGGTTCAATTCCCAGGAGCCACTTGGCACCTCACAACTGTTTGTGACTCTAGTTCCAGGGGTCCCAACAGTCGTGGGAAAACACCAATCCACATAAAATAAAAGAAAAATAAAAAAATAACAGAGAGAATAATGTACTATACTCAGATGTGTGAGACCCCCCCCCCACCTTCTTCCAACTTTTTCCCACAGCCTTTTAAAATTCCAGAAAGGATGAGGGTACTGTGATTCCACCCTTGGGTTTCAGAAGTGAGGGAGGAGACGACCTTGGCATTGGGGCACAGATGTGGTCCCAGGCAGCTTTACCTGAAGCAAACAAGTATCCTATCTGACTGGCAGGTAGAATTTTATGGCCTCTGCTCTCAGAGGCAACCATCAAAACAGTTCAGTACAGAGCTGGTTTTATTGTCGGGAGTTTTATTCTTTGAAGTCTGCAGTCACGTGCAGATTTCATCTTTTCCTGGAAGTTTATCATAAACCTAATGATAACAAATCAGCATCCTGTTGTCTGACTTCTGTCTCTATCAGTTCCTTTTGTGATACTGGAATTCCTAAAGAAAAAGGAAGGCCAACATCTGACAAGACTTATTGTTTTTACTTGCCTTATCACTTGAATATATGGTGAATTGCCATCCCAATTTCTTATTTTTAATCAGACAACTCTGAAGTGTGAAGTTTAGCTCATTACTTCTCAGCTCTGAAGTCCCTGTGTCAGTTTATGTCTACTTGTTAAGCACAAAAGGTTTCTTTTCAAACTTGCCTTCCACTGTTACATGCCCTGATTTATCAACAGACATTTTTATTTTTTTTTTTTGCTGATTGATTAGTTAAAGGTGAAAATCAAATAATACAATTCGAACACTTGAGTACAGGCTTAGTAGGATAACACTTGTGGCACGTTTTGTTTTTGCAACCAAGATCCTCTGTGGTTCTTGACTTCTTTGGAAACCCTGGGCTGGATCATTGGAGGAAAGAGAATAAAGAGAAAATAGTCCCTTAGAATTAATCAATAAGAAACTACTAGGAATCCCCAGGGTGCCTGTGAACATCCAGTCATTATTTTGCTGCTTCCCTAAGCTGAAGCCACATTTATGTGCATGCCAGGTTTGTTTTCTATTCACATCAAAGGCTTGCAACTGGTGAGCTCCTGGAAAGACTTATAATTCAAATAGGCTGATGTCACCATGGTGACAAAGATGAGCTCACTGGATCCTTATCTCATGGATCCCAGATTCTCTACAGGCAATGTGAGAGATATTTTTAATTTTGATCATTTATGTATGATGCAAACAATAATGCTAAATTATGCTAAATCATCACTCTTGAGGGGTTCTTACCAGTTCTCCATGTTCTGGTATTGGTGGTGACTGAATAACTATTAAGGTCATTGCTATCTGCAAACTGAAAGGTAAAATGGTAGGATACATTTCACAGACTTGAGTGGCATACTTAACTGAGATGGCGATGTATTTGAATTTCATATCTTGGGCAGGACATAAGGAAATTAAGGTGCAAGAGGTAGGTTGCCCCAGCTTCTCAGAAGAGAGAAGTTTGCTGAGCATGGTGGCCCACACTTGCAATCTCAGCCCTCAGGAGGTTGAGACAGGAACATCTTGAAATTGAAGCCAGTCTGGGGAACATAAGACAATCTTGTTTCACAAACAAACACACAAAAATAGAAAAGAAAGAAATCTGACAGCGCTATCCTGGCTCCCTTGACTGCTAATGAGAAATAACAAAATTCTCAAGGCCTTGCCATTTCTCCTTGCTGGATAATTGTTCATATTCTTTTTGTCCCTTAACGTTTTCTTGGGCACAAGTCTTAAAACCAAAATTGTCCTTCCAATTCCCCATCCCAGTGATTGTAGAACCTGGTTTAAAACAAACAAACAAAACCCCAAACACACACACACACACACACACACACAAACGGGTAACAACTGTGCTGAGTTGGGTGGTCCCTGACTGTCAGAAAGTATTCATGCTAAGTTGATTTCCACAGAGGTCCTGGTCCCCTAGGTCCTACGTTGAGAGATGAGGTGGTTCACAGCTGCCCCCCACGCACACAGTGAGCCCTTGCCTTGCTTTCCCTTCCTCGCCCTCGCTAACCTTGGCTTCGGGTCTGCTTTTGTTGTTCACCTCCATTGCCCAACACTGGATCTTCTCCTCATCAGCCCCCATTGTCCCCATCAAGGTTGGAATCTGAATCTCAAATGATCCTACACAGCCAAGACAGCATCCTTCCCTTTCACCCCCTCTCATCACAGGAAAGCCCCAACAGTTCTGGACTCCAGCTGCTCTCCTGGAACCATCCATTACGCTGGGACACTCACAGAGGGGAATTGCACAGCAGAACTTATCTCCCCTGTAATCTCCCGTTTCACCCTAGTATTTTCAGGGGAAAGCAAAACCACAGATGCCGGTGGCATCGTCAGTGTATGATCTGCAGCTCCAACCGGTGGGAGTCTCCCTGTTTCCAGGAACCCTTCATTGTTTTGTATCCCCGGGCTCCTGACCATTTATTTCTTCGTTAAAAGCCCATCCCCAGATCTGTGCCTTCACTCTCACCTTGCTACCTTTGCAGCTAACCTACCCTTCACCCACCACTTCTCTTTGCTCGCCTGCCCTGAGTACTTGGCCTTTGATATTCATAGAGCACCCCATGGTCACCTCCCCTATGTACGTGGCCGTTAGTATTGGTACTTACATGTCCGCAAAGCACCCATAAAAAAGGAAAGAAAAGTCAAGCATAAAGCAACACTGGCCCTCCTTTTCTCCTAGCTTACACCTCTCCTCCTCCCCCAGTCAAAGGATTTTTCACTCTGACCCCAAAGTTTGAATTGTCCTCCAGCAAGATTCTGACATTTTTAGGGCTAAGCCTAAAGGACTCATTTTCATCTTGTTTCACTCTTTTCTGCATTTGAAGAGCATTGGCCTCTCTTTGTTCTTTAAGCAGACATCCTGCCTACCCTCCCCTACCCTGATTTAAGCAGACACCCCACCCACCCACCCCTACTGAGCCCCAGGCTCTCTGCTCCTCTGCTAGTTTGTCAGTTCTTGGCCCTTTGAAGTTCCTGAGCTTTTGCAGGCCTCTGAAAAGACAGCGATCTGGGCTTTGTCCTCAGTCAGTCCTTTCTATTCTTATTCCATATCCCAGCGTGCTCAAGTGTGGCCACGCATTAAAAAGTGCCCGCAGAGCCTGGGAGGATGTAGCTGTTCTCTCCCTGTGCTCCATCACCTGAGTCTGGATTACCAGGGAGCGAGGTCATACACTTCTTTTCAGAAAGTCTGCCGGTGGCTGGGATGCGCAGCCTGGACAACCATTTGTCATAGTTTGCAGTGCTGTGGATGAAAAGCTGAGCTTCGTGTCTGCTAGACGAGCCCTTTACCTCTAAACTGGTTCTTAATCACGCCTGTGCCTTTGCAGCCAATGCCTCGGCCGCCAGCCTTTTATCTCCACCGCCTAAACCCCAAGCTTGCATTCTCCTACTTTATCCCTACCACTTTTAACTCGGCCTCCTGTCTTTCTCTCTTAAACAATGATGTCACACTTCTCCATTTTTTTTTTATGAGCAACAAATGTGGTAATGCTTTTGAATTTATCTCTCACCTTTATCTCCCATAAGAAATCAAAGTTCGAGTCGCAGCAGAGCCACCTGTAGTGTTCCTGAGCAGATCCCGCCACTGCCCCTATGCGAAGGTGCAGATTCACGCTAAATCACACACTTCCTCTTACACCAGTCACAAGTGTCTTCCTGTTTGGACCCTCTTGGTTTCGCTTACTTCTATTCATTTATTTCTCACACATGACAACTCTGGTACATGGCTCCTCAGGACCAGGCTACTGCCTGTTCTGTTCCTCCCTTGCCTCAGACCATCACAAGTTTGAACAATAATTTCTGTGACTTTTCTGTTTCTTCCTCTTTTTACCTAGACCACATGCTTTTCCTTTAGCTCTGTCTTCTGCTTTCCATTCCAGCTCAAATACTATTTTCTAAAAGTGTTTTGACCTAAGTCTATAACATAGACTCCTATATGTTCCCTCTCACAAAAGTCCATTTTTATTTCTTATTTATTCATTTTTTAAGCTAGCATACAAAGCAATTGGCTGTGTGTGTGTGTGAGTGTGTGAGTGTGTGTGAGTGTGTGTGTGTGAGTGTGTGTGTATATGTGTGAGTGTGTGTGTGATTGTGTGTGTGAGTGTGTGTGAGTGTGTGTGTGAGTGTGTGTGTGTGAGTGTGTGTGTGAGTGTGTGTGTGAGTGTGTGTGTATATGTGTGAGTGTGTGTGAGTGTGTGTGAGTGAGTGTGTGTGTATATGTGTGAGTGTGTGTGTGAGTGTGTGTGTGAGTGTGTGTGTGTCAGTGTGTGTGAGTGTGTGAGTGTGTGAGTGTGTGTGTGTCAGTGTGTGAGTGTGTGTGAGTGTGTGTGTGAGTGTGTGTGTGTGAGTGTGTGTGTGTGAGTGTGTGAGTGTGAGTGTGTGAGTGTGTGTGTGAGTGTGTGTGTGAGTGTGTGTGTGAGTGTGTGTATATGTGTGAGTGTGTGTGTGTGTCAGTGTGTGAGTGTGTGTGTGAGTGTGTGTGTGTGTGTGAGTGTGTCAGTGTGTGTGAGTGTGTGAGTGTGTGTGTGAGTGTGTGTGTGAGTGTGTGTGTGTGAGTGTGTCAGTGTGTGTGAGTGTGTGAGTGTGTGTGTGAGTGTGTGTGAGTGTGTGTGTGAGTGTGTGTGAGTGTGTGTGAGTGTGTGTGTGAGTGTGTGTGTGTGAGTGTGTGAGTGTGTGTGTGTGAGAGTGTGTGTGTGTGTGAGTGTGTGTGTGAGTGTGTGTGTGTGAGTGTGTGAGTGTGTGTGATTATGCTTGCTGTTGTTCACCTGCCTTCCCCTCTGTCTTTGCCCTGCTCCTAGTGGTTCCAGTTTACTACCCAGAGTTGTCACACACACACACACACACACACACACACACACACACACACACACTGTAAGACCCTCAGAATGAGGAGTCTCCCCGTTTCGGTCGGTATCCCCAAGAACTCAATGTCCAGTCCAATTGATGCAACACACAAGAGGCTTTAATGAACAGGAAGCGTTTGCACAAACGGGCTCCCTCAGCACGCAGGCTAGAGAAGCCACATTTTCTGGGCACCGGTACTTTTAAAGGAAAAAACCACAAGCTTAGGGTGGGCCTGGGACCCCCTCTCCGTTGAGTATCTGACCAGTCATGGGTTCTCCCCTTGAGGCCTGATGGTCTCACTGTTCCAATCAGCAGACCTTAGGGCCTCGGGGTGTGCTAATTAATCTTGTCTGGGCAAACCGGAGTTGCAGCTATCTCTTTGTTTCTTAAGGACCCTATTTACCACCTGTTGGCATAGAGGCAGGAGGGGCAGTGTGAATTCTTGGTATCCTGCTATCCTAGGGTCTTGTGAGTTGCAGGTGGTTAGCAAATTCCAGGTAACTGATAGTGGTCTGGGTTAGCTTTCCAGGTCGGACTGTCCTTTATTTTAAGTGTGGGGGGGGGTTCCTTAACTTTACTTTGATCTTTCACATCTATTTCCATATCTGTATATGTGTATACTATTTCACTTGTCCGGATTCGATCTTGAAGGAAGGTGTATACACACCCTTTTCTGCTGTGAACTTACATCTTGACATACCCAAAATAAGAACCAAAGCAGAATCATAATCTCCATGAAAGTGACTTTATACCAAAAAATACATTTAAAAATAGTGTCAGGATGCATGCTATCACAGGACGCATGCTAACAATTCTCTGTGAAATTCTCAGTGTACCGATTGAATGTTAACCTTAGCATTATGTCTGTCTTCATACATTCATTTTCAGAGACTTGAAAAGACAAGGGGCATTGGTTTATTGCACTATTTGGGGTATTGCCAAGAGCTGGACACTGCAAAGAGAGAGAGATATATCATAACTCGCTAATAGATTTCTGAAGGTAGCTTGGATGTTCAAATTCAATATGAGCTGCCAATTTGGAAAATTGGGGCATTAGATTTATCACATAGTTATAATTTCTAATGGGATGAGGAGTCACAGATTTGAGCACATCGATACTTGGCTCAGATTCATAATGGAAAATGCTGAAACAGCAACATACCATGCCAAATTAATTAATTATATAACTTCAGAACCAGAAAGAATTGGTTTGCAGGTTTGTGTATAGAGTGAACTAAGAATTAAATGGTATGAAAGGCTGCCTTCTTGAAATCACAATAGGCAGGAGAAACTATGGAATTATAATTTCAAAAATTAAAAAGCATTGTTTTTAGAAGTCATGTTTGTGAACAACTTTAATGTATATAAGAAACCAAATGCCCTTGCTGCTTGGTATAGCATCTGGACAGATGGTAAGTACTTACGGGAATATCCCTCTGTAGTTTAGGCCCCTTTATGGATATTTTGACAAGTTCATTGATAATATACTAAGTATAGTGTAAACTACCTAATTTATGACTATAACATGTCTGTCCATTGTAAATTCTGTTTAGCCAGCTAGTCAAGATTCAGACTTGTTATGCTTGTTAACATCATATTCAAAAGAAGTTCACAGTAAAATCAAAAGTTCAGATTGCCCTAGGTCAGTGAGTGAGATTGAAATTTGAACTCTAAGGTTGTAGAGCTCTTCTCCCAGTACAAGCCTAAATAAATAAATAAATAAATAAATAAATAAATAAATAAATAAATAAATAAATAAATAAATAAATAAGCAAGCAAGCTACATCCAAGCAAGCATGGACACTTTTTGTTACCATTTTATGTTGAGTATGCTAAGTTTATATCCACTGAATATCTTGAACTATTGAAGGGTCAGTAGATTACCTTTACTAAAACACATTTCCTCACATGCTTTTCAGCCATAAATGAATGTATCTTGGTGAATTTAAGCTTAGGTGTCCAAGATTCATTTACACAAAGCCCATCGAAATGTCATGGGGATGTACTGGATGTTCAAGCAACCTGAAAGTTTATGGGTCTAGTTCAGGATTTTTAAATCTGGCCAGAGAGTTATATTGTACCAGGACTGCTTTTTTTAATGATATATTTTTGGAAACCTCCTAGTTGATTAACTTGTCTAGTCAGATGCTGATCTAGTATGTATATGAATAGTAATGACATCTAGATAACAAAAAGCCACATTTGGAATAGCATCATCTTAGTGTCACCTAGGTCCCTTTCAAGTGACTAAAAACAGCTAGTACCTTTTAAATATTCACCCATTAGAAGGAAAGCATGTAATTTTGTGGGTTTAATTTAAAATTTAGTTTAAAATTACACAGTATCATCTGTTTAGATGCACAAAAATTGTAACCCTGCATCCATTTGTAGAAGGTGTAAGTGGAAGGGTAGGAGAGATGGCTCAGTGTTTACGAACAAGCACTCCTCTCCTCGAGAACCAGAGGAGAGTTCCCAGCACCCAGGTTAAGCAGCTCACCGCCACCTATAACTCCATCTTCAGGGGGTCTAACGCCTTTGCAGGCACTTGCACCCACAAGTACATGCTGCCTGCCCATAATTATATATACAAGTAAGTACTTTTTTAAAACGAAAGATGAAATTGCATGTCTTCGCAGGGCATGGCTGCTGTATTGTGCCATGCAAGTCTAAGGTATGATTGCGCAATAATAGAAGCAATGCTGAGCAAACCCCACAATGCTGTAACCTATTGTTAAGTTCTTCCCCATGCTTGTAAGAACTCTTTTAGTTTGGGTTCATTTAAAACACCAAGACAAAACCAAAATCCCAAGTTCTATCGTAACACAAAGAACAAGTGGTATAATTGGTATAAAATTCACTTCTAGTTTGTCTCTGAAAATAAGATGCTCACCCTAGCGAAATTCATCCTCTTCCTAAGTCTACATATTCGCATTGTAAAATGGGCCAATCTAAGTGCAGAGTATTCTTTGAACTCATTGTGTTCTCCACGCTCAGGTCATTACCATCAGGGCAGAATGTGACAAATGGGCCCAAACTTACTCGAATTATAGAATTGCCTGGGAAGAAATTTGACCTGTACAAAGGTGCTACAAACATGAATGGAAACCTTTTTCCCCTTTTAATAATGAATTCTAATTCAAATGATCCCATCTTTAATTAAACAAAAGATTAAGGTGCTTATGTAGCATCGGGGACCTAATTTCATGGTTGTCTGAATATAATCTAATTTTGATCTACAGATGTATAATCAGTTAATCTTCCGCATTCCTTAGTTTCTCACCTTCTTTGGTTTCTTTTGCATCAATTAAACTCTAAAATAGACCAACCCGTGTTAATTAAGAGGAGTTTATTGACAGCGAGTCCTGCAAAACACCGAAAGTTTGCTGAGTTTGTATCTTTGTGTTGAAGCTCAGTCAATCCAGAAGAATAACACACTCTTCACTAGAATTCTAGGGTGTCTCATTGTTCAGAACGTCCATCATTTTCCTTTGTCACTCTTCGGTCTCTACTGGACCCTAGGCTCTTACATTTAAATGCTTGGTAACCAGTTGATGGAACTGTTTGGGAAGAATTAGGAGGTCTTGGCTTGTTGGAGGAGTTGTGTCACTGGGATTTCAATAGCCCATCCCATTCCCAGTTAGCCCTCTGCTTTGTGGTTCCTGTCTACCTGTGAGCTCTCAGATACTGCTGCCATGCCATCCCTACCTGCCTGCGGTGATTCTCCCCATCATGATGCCCATGGACTCACCCTCTAACACTATAAACAAGCCTCCAGTAAGCATTTTCTTCTAAGCCACTTTGGTAGCGGTGTCTCTTCACAGCAACAGAAAAGTAAACAAGACACTCTCCTAATCGTGATGCTGACATATATGAGTATGGTTGAGTCATTGTGGAATGTGAGGAGGGATGACTGTCATGCCTAAATCCATCTGTATTTAATTCACACCTCCTCCAATGGATGACCCCATCTCAGGCCTTATTTTGCCATTCTGTTTCTCAAACTGTATATATTCAAGTATCATCAGACTGTCTCTCTCAGTTTCCGTTGGTGTGAAGAGACACCATGACCACAGCAACTTTCATAAAGGAAACATTTAATTGGGGTGGCTCCCTTACAGTTTCAGAGGCTCAGTCCATTATCATTGTAGTGTGGAGCATGGCTGCATGCAGGCAGACGTGGTACTGAGAAGGAGCTGAGAGTCCTCCATCTTGCAGACAACAGAAAATGGACTATGACACTGAGCCAAGCATAAACAAAAGATACCTCAAAACCTACCTCCACAGTGACACACTTTCTCCAACAAGACCACACCTACTCCCACAAGGCCACACCTCCCAAAAGTGCCACTCCCTGTGGGGGCCATTTCTTTCAAACCCAGCCCTACTAGCTTTCTTTCCAAAGCCTGAAAGCAGAGGTTTCTTGCTTCCTCCATTGCTCTGAGTTTGTCTTTCCCATCATCTGCATGGCTGCTCCTTGTTCCAAGTGGTCTCCCAGATGCTGCCTAATTGCCAGTATCAGCAGGGTGGGGCTGCTCATGGAGAGCTACTGCTTTGCACCAAGTTTCCACAATTCCAGTCTTCCTCAAGATGGAGATGAAGGGTCTTTGCCCAGCCTGTTAACCTGTGGGTTGCTGCGCAGCTCTGACTTAGCTCATTCTGTACCCAAACTGGCCTAGCCACAGTCTTTTGAATTTTCAAGCTTGACTGTATTTATATATAAATACAATAATCCAACCAGATTGTTGGTACATATATATATATATATATATATATATATATATATATATATATATAAACATTGTGAGCACACATTTTTCAAATATTGCTCAAAAGTTTTTTAGTCTAAAGGAAAATCCACTGTCAATCAAGGAATCAGAATGCATATTGAATTAATTATTTCTGGGTCATTAATGAACTTTACTGTGCTGTTGCCCTCAGAGCACTAAATATAGCTGATACTAAACCAAAGGTCCTTCATGATCCTTGAATTTCTACAGAAGCATTCAGGCTTATGGGGAGAGGCTTTAATGAGACATTGTGCTTTTTGGGAGAGAAGAAATCATAGTTTCTGACCTCAGGGGCATTGATAAAATAATGGAACAAAAGCTCGAGGGAAATTAGTTTTTAGGAAGTAGAATCCAGTGGCTCATTGCACATTCTAAATAGCATCAGAGTGAGAATGACAGCCTGGCTGATTGGGTTTACTGATGCGGATAGATTTGGTTGTTATATTATCTAAATTCAATAGAAAACCCCCAGATATGATTGAGCTTTACAGGGGTATACAGATTATTGGGTCAAAATACATTCTAGAACTTCTTTTAAGTTGGAATGACAGGTAGGTCAAAGGGAGTCAAGATAATTTCACAATAGCAATTTTAATTAATGAGACTTAATGACCTGTAGTTTTTGGTGCCTGGGCTGATTTATGACAACTGCAGACATTTGTGAAACAGTTCCTTTGTAGAACTCTTTGTGTGTGCCCAGGGAGGTACACGGCTGGGAGCTGACAGTGAACCTGCCCGCATGAAGCTTACGTTGGAGAGAGAGACATGTAGTGAGACGTGAATGGAGAGTTCTGAGTGCTAGAAGGAACAAGAAACGGGCTCTTTCTTGTGCAGAGAGAAGCACAAGAGCTCTGGATGTGAAACCACTGTTGCACGAGCGCCCGCCCAGCACACCCCCTGCCCCAGACTCAGGAAGATTCATTGAGTCTTCAGGAAGGGATTAAGGGGTAGAAGAAGGAAGCTCAAATACATCTCTGCATATCTAGAAATCCTAACTAACTTAACTCCAAGTTTTAACTATCATAGGTAACTCTCTATAATCTGTACTAAATTATACATTACATTTCTAAATGAGCTATATAAACACAATACCTAAACAAGAGGAGAAATATACATATTACAAAATTGACCTTAAATTGTATCAATAAAAGAAAATCCATTCCAAAGCAAAGCATTCATATCTATACCATAATTCCCTTTTTTACTCTTTGTGAAAATGGTAAGAGAAGTCCTATGGTGTTTGAATGAGAAGGATGCCCATAGACTCATGTTGGGTCACTTGGTACCTAGCTGGTTGAAATGTTTAGGAAGGATCAGGAGGTGTGGCCTTGTCGGAGGGGGTGTGTCACTGGGGGTGAGCTCTGAGGTTTCAGAAGACTTCCCCATTCCCAGTGCTCTGTCTACTCCTTGCTTGTGGTTTGAGATGTGAGCTCTCAGCTAGTATGCCAGCCAACATGCCTGCTGATTTCATACCCTACCAGGATGGACGCTTTTCACTCTAGAACTGTAGCCCAAAATAAACCCTCCCTTCTATAAGTTGCCTTGATCATAGTATCTTATCACGGCAATATTAAAGTAACTAAGGCAGGCTCTCCCAGTACATGAAACATCAGTGCAAGGATGCTTTCCATGAACCTAGAGGGGATCCTCTTCCAGATAGGCCCTAATGAACCTGGCAATACTCTGATCTCCAGCTCCCAGCCTCCCCCACTGTATAAAATGAATTTCTCTTGTTTGGCAGACACCAAGCTAATAGCATTTTGTCATGGCAGACAGTGAATTAAGCCAATTAGGGTGACTGGAAAAACCCTGAGAGTTTGACAACATTTCATGAAGCATTTGAATAAGGTATACATACATACATACATACACAAGGGCATCACATACAACAATAGCCATACTAGAAGTCTAGGTCCTTTTTCTTCCTATTTTCTAAGTGACTCTAAATTCTTCTGTTGAGACATCGTCAAATCAGAAACATGTGATAAACTTGGGAATGTGGAATGGATGACTGTAACAAACAAAGCAATAATAATTAACAGTGAACTAATAACTGAAATAATAATAAATTGATAGATTTTTTACATATACACTCTTTAAGTTGCTGGTTTAAAAATGGGCTACATTAAAAATAACTCTTTAATGTCAGTTAATTATTGATCCATTTCCTAAAAATAATAAATTCCATTGGCTTTGGCAATCTTTATCACCCAATTATGCCTAAGACTCACTGGAGTGCTTTGAAGTCATCCTGTACTGACCTCTGTCCTGCCTCTGACCTCACCACATGTCCAGGGGCACCCAGAAATTTTCATTTGTTATTAACAGCCTATTTTCTAATTGAACATTACCAGAAGCCCTCACCTGCAGAGGTGTGTTACAGCAGGGTCTTCCCGCCGGCTGCAGCGGGTCCTGCCGCCATGGTCCCGCTGCCACGTGAGCCCCAAATAACACTCAGAGTGGCTAGTCTTGCCATATTAGAAGCAAACTCCATAACGAGTTTCTTCGATGTCCATCTTCCTTTTTGATGCAGGTGGTGTTACCAGGAGCAGTTGTGCCTCACTGTCAAGAAAATCCCTAAACCATTTTAAATGCCATAGTCTGTAGGTCTTTGATAGGTTTGAAGAATGCCTATCCATCTCAAATACATCTCTGCATATCTAGAAATCCTAACTAACTTAACTCCAAGTTTTAACTATCATAGGTAACTCTCTATAATCTGTACTAAATTATACATTACATTTCTAAATGAGCTATATAAACACAATACCTAAACAAGAGGAGAAATATACATATTACAAAATTGACCTTAAATTGTATCAATAAAAAAAATCCATTCCAAAGCAAAGCATTCATATCTATACCATAATTCCCTTTTTTACCTTTAAAAAGATTGCTTGTGGTTATAGCCATTTATAACCAAGCCCATTTAAATGAAAACAAACATTTATAAACAATATTTGGGAATTTGGGTGTCGTTCTTTCCAAACTACTTCCTGCTGGTAGAGGGCGCTGTCAT
Source organism: Cricetiscus sungorus (assembly GCA_030556225.1). Taxonomy (NCBI): domain Eukaryota; kingdom Metazoa; phylum Chordata; class Mammalia; order Rodentia; family Cricetidae; genus Cricetiscus; species Cricetiscus sungorus. The sequence continues at coordinate 3,246,084 of JANBXA010000411.1, read as the reverse complement.
GGGGGTCCAAAGAAGATGCAGAAATCTTGGCAGTAGTCTGCAAGGCTTTGTCTCAACTGCTTTGAATGTTGGATCACCTGGGGAGCTGTTTCAGGGGGTCTGGCTTGATCAAACCATATAAGTCTGGAAAGAATCCACAGTTTTTCATTTTCTGTGGAAACAAAAATAGAAATCCTTTTCCCCAGTAACTTGTCCTTAAGCTTAAATTTTGGAGTCAAAGCATTTTTAAAATATATAAATTGAATTAATCCAGCAGCATTTCTTTTATCAGTAGTTGTTATTTTCTCAGCAATCAAATAATTTAAAGACAACAGAATCGCATATAGTATCCAAATTTTTTCTGTGCTTTCCATGTTTACGTGGCTTTTTTATTACTCTATTCTACTTCTATTTTTATATATTTGAGACAGGTTTTCTCTGTGTAACTTTTATCAGTCCTGGAATTCACTGCATACCAGGTTTACTTTGAAATCACAGAGATCTGCTTGTCTCTGTCTCCTGAGTGCTGGGATTAATGGCCATCACACCCATCCATTTTACTTTCTTTTTTCTTTTTAAACCATTGTATCCTGTTTCTTTTTCTCTCCCAAGCCAGCGTATTTTTTAAAACATAGTGTAAACCTTCATTGCAGCTCTCGTACACACCAATGAATTGTTAGCAGAGCTCTTTAAAAGCAAGGCAGTTTTTTGCCGCTTATGCTAATTTTGGAAACTTCCCTTAAAGGAGCCACGCAAATCTCTGTCTACAGCAAAACAAATCCGACTGAGAAAATGCTGCTACCAAGAAGTCTTGCTAGTCTCTGTTCCCTTGTTTCTAAAAACTATTTTTTAAGCTTTCGTTAAGTTTTAAGTGAAAGTTCTCAGTCCCACTTCTGACACCATTATGTTAAGGCAGGTTGTTCCCGCCGGCTGCCGCTGGTTCTGCCGCCATGTGAGCCCCAAATAACACTCAGAGACTCGTATTTGATACAATCCTGTGGGCCAGTTACCATTATTGTTTATGGGCTAGCTCTGTCTTAATTATTAACCCATTTCTACTTATCTAAGTATTTCCACGTGGTCGTCTTATCTGGGAGCCGTGGCAGGCGTCCTGCTTCTTCCCTGGGCTACATCTCGACTCCTCCCTACTACTTCCTCTTTCCTCCTCCTGGTCTCCTAGCCCCGCCTATCTTGTTTTCTATGGCCAACAGGTCTTTATTAACCAGTATGAGAAACATATATACAGAATAACATCTCCCATCAGAGGAGAAAGGAAAATATCTTCTCCCAAGGGAGGTTAGCATCTGAGCTGCTTCTTGGACTTTCAACTTTTAGGAATCTAGTGAAAATAATTCTTCCTGTTTCTGTCTACACCCTGCTGATAGGGAGTGCATGTGCTAATCACAACCACCCTATTTTCAGTAACACTGGACTTCATAGCTAAGTCTAGACATCTTTATAGGAAATGCATTTTTTAGCTATTAGGTTTACTTTCCATTTTAACAAGAATGGGCTGCCTCGTGCTGTATGAGCAACTCCAAAGCCACAGTTGTGACAAAGAAGAGAAGGGACGCTATGCACCTGTTCTCAAAGCTTTCTCCCGGGAAGTGACACAAATCGCTGTGTACTTTAGTTCTCTACCTCCCCTCCCCCCTCTCCTCCCCTCCCCCTTTCCTTTTCCTTCCTTCTTTTCTCTTCCCTTCACTTCTTCCTCCCTCTCTCCCAAGTTACAGTAACATCAAGAAGACATGCATGGTGTTTACATGTATTTAAAATGAGAGAGATTAACATAATTTCCATTGCTGTTCACATTATATCAGCTAAAGTCAGGTGACGGTGTCTGTCTTCTCCAGTGCAGTGAAGTGTAAACTTGCCTTAAGGGACATCTGGAACGCTAAAGAGCCATGCTAATAACGATCACACTCCCCTCCTTCCAATTTTGCTGTGCGATCTTCTTGCTTCCTCCCCACAACTTTCCCATCGGTCACACCTCTATCTGTGTAGCCCTCCATCGTGTACGTGCCTCCAGGTTTCCCTAGAGTACTGATAGTTCTTCGCTTTGTCCATCTTGAGGAGCACTGTTGTCACCATGAGTCATTGACAGTCCTTAGTCTCAGAGCAGGGAACACTCAAAACCAAAGCCAATTGAAGTCTTGTGTATCTGATCTCAAATGTTACACACCATCACTCCTGCCTGATGACCAACTGTGCAACAGAGCAGAGCAGGAAGAAATTACAGTTAGGTTAGGGGTTATGGTTAGAGTTAAGAGTTAGGGTTAGGAGTTAGGGTTAGGGTTTAGTATTAGAGTTAGGGTTAGGGTTAGGGTTTAGGGTTAGGGGTTATGGTTAGTGTTAGCGTTAGGAGTTAGGGTTAGAGTTTACAGTTAGGGTTAGGGTTAGGAGTTAGGGTTAGTGTTAGGGTTAGGGGTTAGGGTTAGGGGTTAGGGTTAGGGTTAGGGTAAATAATGGGGTTTACTGGGGACAATGCTTGTGCATGATTCCTAATCAAAAAGCCCCGGTGACTCTCATGTAAAGCCATGGCTACAGATTAATGCCATGCAGCATACCTAGCATGGGGTAAGCAAAATTTAAAACCTTTCCTGGGGAAAAGGGTTTGCTCTTTAGATTGGAGTTAGTCTCTTCTGCCTTGCAATTAAATGGCTCTCATATCTTCGCAATGTCTTAGTTCAGTACCTAAAGAAGTGCATGCTATTTTTAAGTCCCTTGTGTTTAGGTGGTTGTTGTACTTGAAACAGTGACAGACAATAAATATAGCAAATGCGAACAAGTAAATACTTGATGGTCTTTCTGGCCCTTTCCATATAGAAGCATGAGGCTGGGTGAGCTAAGTGTGACTTTAAATAGGACACTAAGAGGAATCAGAAATAGTGGCAGAAGCCCCACAGCAAAATTTGTCCTTGTCAGCACTCTGTGATTCTACAAGCCAGGATTCTTTCTAGACTAATCAAGAAATTGTTGAAAGGTATTAGGGGAACATGCAATCCTGGAACAGGAAGGCAATTCTTTGGAAGCAGGGCTACACATGGCTACTGTAATAACAAGGAGTAGAATGTATACCCAATACCTGATTTCTTTTTTCTACACTCACAATTTTGTAGAATAAGACTAGAGTTACCTCCTTTCTTTTAAAAACTCTGGTCATAGAAGGAAACCCCACTTACCGAGAGAAACAGGAGAGTTTTCCCCACTCCTTCAGCCACTGAGTTCTATTTACCGACGGCTTAATCAGCTTCTTATGCCAGCAATGTGTCTGGGATTAATTTAAGCAAACCATGTGGTGTGTGACCAGTTCGGGGTGTCTGTTGGAATCTCACAGAAATCTCTCCTCTTCCTTCCTTCTTTTGCTATTGTCTCTGTGTTTCGGTTGCCCGTGTCTAGAAATCATCTTGAATCTCTCACACTCTATAAATTCCAGCATGCTCAAGTGTGCAGGGTTTCTTCTCTCCCAGGGAGAGAAAGCCCCCTCTCCCCATCCCCACTTCCCCATCGCAGCTTCCTTCATTCCCAAGAACAACACTGCCCTCCCCTCCCCCCAAGCTTGCTCTGTTTACATTTCCCTGATCTTCTCCTCCCTGCTTGGCAGGCTGGTTTAATCAATTTGACCAAATGACTTCCCTGGCAGCTGAGAAAGAAAACCCAGCGTCAGTTAATAGCAATATAATACTGTACTTTTTGTCATTTTTCTAAAATGTACAGGACTGTTGGGTGAATGGATTGATTTTTAATGATTTAAAGGATCAGGTGTCTCTACACTGCACAGCAGCAGCCTGAAAATAAGTAGGAGAGGGGAGGGGCTTGGACACTGGATGGTACTAGATGAATAATCCCAGAATCTCCAGCCAAGTAGACAAGATACAGTGGAAGCCAATCCCAAGCTGTTTGTTAGCCTTTTAAAACAAAGACACCTCGCTGCTCTAATTTGCAGATGGAATATAAAGGAAGTCAAGATATTCTTGATGAGGGCTTAAAGAGTAAGGACAGATTTAGAAATCAAAACATAAATCCATGTGTACTGCTGACATGAACAGGATGCTAGGGAAGTGTCTCCTGTCCACAGGTTTGAATTCCAAATGTAGGGCAAAATATTGGTCTATAATGATAATAATAATAATAATAATAATAATAATAATAATAATAATAAACCAGGAAGATACAAAAACTTCTGGGGTGTGTAAGATCAGCAAAACCATGTTTTTGCATGTGACATAAGAGAGAGGAGAGGCAGTGACAGGAGGGAGGAGGAGACAAAGAAGCAACAAAATACTGTGAACTCATCTTTGGGTTCATTAACTAGCTGGGTAGCTTTGGGATACAAGTGGGAGGTCAGTCAGATGTGGATCACAGTGCCTGGCATTTACCATCTGCACAGCTCACAATAATAATGATAATAATTTCTCCATTTCATTGCCCCCATCCCCCACCCCACCCCTGCCCTGTCCCTTCCAGCATTGTTTCTCATCCGAGGGTGACTTCTCTTGATTCTTTGAGCTTATTTTCTCCTAAGTGAGGAGTATTCATACTGGCCCTGCCAGCATCAAGGGAAATAACCAATGCAAGCCTTAGTGTGCGAAACTTTTCCCTAGAAAAGAAGCTCCAAGGAATATGAGCTTGATTTCGCTCTTCTCTCTTCCTTTCTAATGCACGACTGCCTGTTGCTAAATGCGAGTGGAAGGAAGCTAATTAGTTTTCATGCTAATTATTCATTGTGTGTCCTCAATTAATACAGTGTGTTCTTCTGCGAAACTTAGCTCAGCTTATATTAGTGGAGATGTAAGGATCGGGAGCCCACAAGAGCTGCTTTGAGACTCACAAGGACTTTCTCTAAGCACATGGCTCTAAAAATACTGCATCACTCTTGCTTTCTGTGGGTGTGTGTGAAGCAGAGGTGGTGTAGTTACAATCTCACATAGGATTACTCTCCTTATACAAGGCACTGCTTTTCTTGCTTTTTCGTTCTCTGATCTTAGTGACTTGGACCAGAGCAGACACGCATGTTACTAATAGAAGTCTCACTATATCATCTCAGCCCAAACAATGTGACAGAACAGGACAAATTCTATCCCCACTGCTGGGAAAAGTAGGCAGAGGAAGCCCTAGCTGATCATGTGAGCAGCATGGTCTTTGTCTTGAAGATTCTATCTCCTCTTTCTCCATTTCATATCACAAGAAATCTGATTCTCGGTGAAGAATGGGCCACTGGGACTGGAAACCTTTACTGGAAGATATTTCTGGGACAAATCAGCAGTGTTTTCCTAATAGCTATTGCCTTTCTTATGTTTATTAAATATTGGGAAGAATTTGGCAGCAAAGTAAATCATTGTGTGAATTTGGTTTGGGGAGTAGGGAAAGCATGGCATACAAGACAAAACTGAGTTTGTGAGGTATTCCACCTTTAAGTACCAAGTCTTAAAAATAGCATTTTTATTAAAATACATACAATCTTTACAAGGACTGGAAATATTTACACTGAGTACAAAAATATTGTATAAAGCATTCCAAAAATTATAAGTAGATAGAATGAACTTTGGACGGGGTTTGACCTCCGAAAAAAAAGTAAATTACTCTTACATTTTATAATCACTGCCTTTGTTTACAATAAAAGCATTCTGACTGTGTGATAGCCAATGAGCATTTTCAAGTACCTTCAGCCCCTTTGTATACCTGGATTCTGGAAGTCGCTAGGAAGTAGGTGGAAGGTCTTGTGTGTCCTGCTCGGATTCAACAATGAGCAGAGAATCAGATGCAGGAGTTTTAGATGTACAGATGATAAATATTTGTTTTGGTAGATTGTTTTACAAATGAGTTTTTTATTATTATTTTCTTTTATTTTTATTTTACATGTCAATCCAAGTTCCCTCTCCCTCCCTCCCTCCCTCTCTCTTACCCTCTCTCCTCCCTCACATGCACCCTAACATCCCTCCCCTCCCATCTCCCACCCCCATTCCACATGTAGGGCTATGCCATCCAGGTGGGGTCTTGTAAATCTGTCAAGTCATTTGAAGTAGGAACTAGGACTTCTCTCCTGTCTCTAGGTTAAGGGGGTATCCCTCCATGGGGGATGTGTCCACAAGGTCTTTTTGTGCACCAGGAATGCATCCTGGTTCCACTGTCTGAGGTCCCTTATACTGCTTCTAGCTGAGACCCATATTCAGGGGGTCTGATTCAGTCCCATGCTGGATTCCCAGCTATCAGTCTGGGGGCCCATTAGCTCCTCCTTGTTCAGGTCAGCTGTTTCTATGTGTTTCTGCAACCTTGTCTTGTCACCTTTCTCTGCATCTGGATTCTAGTTCGACTCAGTTGCTTCTGTTCCCAACAGATGAGAGCTCCATGATGGTGGATAATTTAGTTGATGATCTCACTATCAGGGAAGGGCATTTATGGTAGCCTTTCCATGGTTGCTCAAATTGTTAGTTGGAGTCAGTCTTGTAGGTCTCTAGACCTCTCCTTAGGTTCAGTTTTCTCTTCAAACCAATAATGGCTCCCTCTTTTATAGTCTCTCTCTCTCTCTCTCTCTCTCTCTCTCTCTCTCTCTCTCTCTCCTCTGTTTTTTATTCCTACCCTGACTCAATCTTCCTAGTCACACATGCTTTCCTCTCCTCTTGTCTTTCTCCTAGTTCCCTCTACCCTCACTGCCCCCCCCACTTCTCATGTGCTCTGGAGAACTTGTCCCTTCCCCCTTCTGTGAGGGACCTTATATGAATCTCTTAGAATACACCTTGTATCCTAGTTCCTCTGGTGGTGTGAATTATAAGCTGGTGATCCTTTGTTCTAGGTCTAAAATCCATATATGAGCAAGTACATACCATGTTCCTCTTTTCATGACTGGGTTACCTCATTCAGGATGGTTTCTTCAAGTTCCATCCACTTGCCTGCAAATTTCAAGATTTCATTGTTTTTTTCCGCAGAGTAGTATTTCATTGTGTAGATGTGCCACATCTTCTTTATCCATTCTTCAGTTGAGGGGCGTCTAGGTTGCTTCCAGGTTCTTGCTATTACAAATAATGCTGCTATGAACATAGTTGAGCACATGTTTTTGTTGCATGGATGTGGATCATTTGGGTATATGTCTAAGAGGGAGATTGCCAGGTCTTGTGGTAGACTGATTCCCATTTTCCTAAGGAACCTCCATATTGATCTCCAAAATGGCTATACAAGTTTGCACTCCCACCAGCAGTTGAGGAGTGTTCCCCTTTCTCCACATCCTCTCCAGCATAAGTTGTCATTGGTGTTTCTAATTTTAGCCATTCTGGCAGGATTAAGATGATATCTCAAAGTTGTTTTGATTTGCATTTTCCTGATAGCTAAGGATGTTGAACACTTTCTTAAGTGTCTTTAAGTGCCTTTTTTATTTCTTCTATTGAGAATTTTTTCTTCAGTTCTGTACCCCATTTTTTTAAATAGGGTTATTTGGTGTTTTGGTGATTAGTTTCTTGAGTTCTTTGTATATTTTGGAGATCAGCCCTCTGTCAGATGTAGAATTGGTGAAAATCTTTTCCTAGTCTGTGGGCTACCTTTTGGTCTTGTCCACTGTGTCCTTTGCCTTACAGAAGCTTCTAAGTTTAAGGAGGTCCCATTTATTGATTGTTGATCTCAGTGTCTGTGCTACTGGAGTTATCTATCAATGTGATCCACCATATAAACAAATTGAAAAAGAAAAAACATATGATCATCTCCCTAGATGCTGAAAAAGTCTGCGACAAAATTCAACACCCTTTCATGATAAAGGTCTTAGAGAAATCAGGGATAACAAGAACATACCTAAACATAATAAGAGCAATATACAGTAAACCAACGGCCAACATCAAACTGAATGGAGAGAAGCTTAAGGCGATTGCTCTAAAATCAGGAACAAGACAAAGCTGCCCTCTCTCTCCATATTTCTTCAATATTGTACTTGAAGTTCTAGCTAACACTATAAGACAACAAAAGGGGATCTAAATTGGAAAGGAAGAAGTCAAACTGTCTCTATTTGCAGATGATATGATAGTTTACGTAAGCGACCCAATAAACTCTACCAGGGAACTCCTACAGCTGATAAACACCTTCAGCAAACTAGCAGGATACAAGATAAACTAAAAAATATCAGTAGCCCTACTTTATTCAGATGACAAAGAGGCTGAGAAAGAAATTAGAGAAACATCACCCTTTACAATTGCCACAAACAGCATAGAGTACCTTGGGGTAACACTTACCAAACAAGTGAGAGACCTATGTAATAAGAACTTGTGTGTGTGTGTGTGTGTGTGTGTATCAAACGGTATGTGTGTGTTCTACATCTACAATCTTCTATAAAAATGCCATTCTCAGCTCATGCTCACAGGAACTGAGCGGGCCTGCCCATCCCCCACATCTGCACCATCACCCAATACATTTTCCCCCTCCCTTCTAGGATGGTCCCCCATACCCCATTATGGTTTTACTTGTTCTGTTTCTACAGTTTCTCTAACTAGCAACCAGCTGCTGCTGTTTCTCCTTCCATGGTACCTATTTGTATCCATCCCTCCCCTTTCTTTCAGGTTGGTGGTTTCATGAGAATTAATCCGCAGGGCCTCTTTAAGCCCAGTAATGAAAAAGCTCACGCTATGGCTGACTTTCCTGCTGCCCCCGCTAACTCCAGAAATTGGTAGAGCTCTCACTATTCAGCCTCCTCAGATTCCCACACTGCAGTTCCCCTTCTCAGCTTCAGCATTCCCACCATTGCAGTCAGCAAGCTAGGTGGGAAACATCTGGTGGACTCAAGGAAAACAAATAAAGACAAACTTCATTTTTCTATGTACCCCAGTGTCAGTTGTCCAGTCAGACAAATCCAAAACAGAAGAGAAAAACAAGCATTGTTCGGTGAGGGTGAAGAAACCAGCACCAAGTAAGCAAGGTCAGAGTGAGGCCCCAGAGACACTAACATCCTTAGCTCCTCTCGCACTGGAAGCCTTGGGCACCAGTGAACCCATCTATGTTTGCAGGATGAAGTGGAGAAGCTGGGATTGGGTGTTAAAGGATGTTGGAGACTGAGAGTGGGGTGAGACACTTGGTAAAAGAGATACAGTTATCCAGGACTGATCTGGGGGAAAGGAAGGCACATGTCTAAAAGGAAAAAGGGAAGGGGTGGCAGAGCACTGGAGTACGCCAGTGTGCGCATGCCTGTCCAGGGCAAGCATGCCAGCCTAAGCAGCAAACTGAATGCATCTGTGTGTGTGGACTGACAAGAAGTCATCACTAGCAAATAGCATTGACACAGGCCAGGGAAGAGTTGAGATTATTGATCCCTCATTGTGGACAGGCAGTGAGGAACAAGCTGACTATTCCTGCAGCAGCCCCCAACTCCATCGTCATTTGTCTCCACGGGAAGAACATTCCTTCTTACACCTTCGCCCATGCTTCCAACAGCAAAGATGTGGATAGCAAGATTGCTAGACATACGTCCTTGGAGTACGAAAAGTGGTTATGATAGCTTAAGCTAATAGCGCTCAGTAAGAGAGGACTCTGTACATTAACTCATTATGCCATTCTTCTTGCTTACAGATGCGTTAGTATGCAAACATATTGTCACAGATTAGTCACCCTCCATTTATCTGAAAGTGACAGTACAAGCACACCCACATCATACTATGGAACAGCAAAATAGGTCTCCACGTGGTCTGCTAAATGGAAATTGGCATAAAGAGCAATTTGGTTTTCACAGGGTGTTTGACACACACACACACACACACACACCATCTTCTGATGTGTCTAAGAAGGAAACTGGTCTTTGGCCTGAGTATCATCAATACAATGACGTAGTAGGAGCCTCTTGGGTCCCTCCACAACCTCCAATTGTAAGACCCGCGAGAGTGTGGTCCCTCGCGCTCCCACTCAGGAAAGTCCCCCCCCCCCCGAAATCACTCACGAGAAGCGGTCTTGATGCAAACGCATAAGGTCTTTTATATTCTAGTGCACTGGGGCCGTCAGCCCTATGCCACGTAGGGTAGAGGGCTGAGGACCCCTGGTACAGAATTGAGACAGCTTTTATAGGGTTAAAACAAAGCCGAGCATCGTGAACCAATCACCTTGTAGCATCCAGTGCAGACCAATTAATTTAAAGCATCCAAGCCCGCTCTTAGACCAGGAAGTCTGCTTTCGCACAGGCTTCTGGGTTTGGCGACAAGGCTCATTTCCTGTGTTCATTCACTCACAGGCTACCGTAAACATTAAAGTAGGTGACCGTCAGCTTGGGACTTAAGACTCCCAGCTTCCTGGGGTCATGGGAAAATTAGACTAAATTTTTCCATCCTAACACAATGAGAGCCAAGCCACTGAAAATTGAGCCAGCAGATAGATGCAGGCAGCTTTTGTTTGTTTTTATTTACATTTGTTGTCCCCATAACTGCTGTTGATGTTCCAGGATAGCAGTTGCAATTCTGAAAATTAGCTTGAGTGTTTGCTGCTCAAGGTGCTTTTGTGCCTGTGCTGGATGAGTTCATCCATCTATCTGAAGTAAAAAGGGTGAGAAAATGCAGGTGTCACTCTCCTTGAGTGTATCACAGTGAGCTTTCAGGTGAGCTGAGACAGACAACATGCATTTGGCAGGACATTTGGAGCTCCTAATGTAACAGATGGAGACAGATAAGTAAGGGAACTGTCCTAAAGTTTCATGGCACAGAGTTCCAAGGGCTTATTCTAAAGAGCCTCCACTGGGTTTTGCTTGGCTATTGTACCTTGTTGCAGTCTTCCTCAGTCTGTTGCTTCCTTGACATATGGGTTACCTTGCCAAATCCAAGCTCCAAAAGAGAGAAAGGAAGACAGAGAACTAGGCTTGAGCCGTTTTCTTTTAACTCTTCCCTTGAGAACATCTGGGAAAGGCATCTGGTTTTCAGTAACAGGGTTTGCAGGACTGGATCCCTAGATACCCAAGGACTTGGTGGGGGTCTGATTAAGCAGCAGCACTTGGAACAGGGGACGAAGTCTGAGTCACAGGAGTTGCAGCCACCAGCTGTGGATTCAGGGCTGCTGCTGCTGAATCCACAGAAGTGTCAGGCATACTTTCAACATCTGCCAGGCCCTCAGTGTGAGATGCCCTCTCATGATGGTGCTAACTGAAGGGGAAAAATCTTCCTTTCATCCTCCACCCTTTCCCACTTTCCAACCCCAGAGCAATCAAAGCCAAGCTTGTCTGGGCAGGATGGGGGTCCTGGAAGGAGGAAGGGACACCCTGTCCTCTTGCACTGCAAGTAACTAGTGTGTGAGGTCCCAGCCACAGGGGAGACATGATGTAGAGTCTGGGGTTAGAGTTTGGAATGAACATTGTGACTGCTGAACATAATGCTGTGGGTAAAAATGTGACTCTGCTCCATAGGCATACCCGGAAACACATCACAAAATGTTCTCCATAAGGGAACCTCAAAGAGCCAGGAGACCAAGAAAAATGTGCCAATAAATGTCCCATGTTCTCATTTCCAACAAAGGTTTGAGGTGACCATGCCCAGCTGCAAATATTGAAAGTGTCTTGATACCTAATTACATCTGTTTACGTGCTTTCCCTTCCCATCTCCCTCTATTATTCAGGAGGACACTGATTCATACATCGAAGCAAGTGTTCTGCTCTTTACATGCCTGTGCCCCAACAGAGCCATCCCAGAAGAAATGTGCATCAGAGGAGTGGGAAGTGTAGACAGCTGGCTGGAGGTCTGGGGCAGCCTTTTCCTCCCACCTGATTTGGGTTTTCCTTTGTCTCTTCATCCCCTCTTCCTTTGCAACCCTTTGGAGACACTTCAGGAATCTCCCCACTCACTGTACCTATAGTCTATAAAGAGCAGCCATACAACTGTTATACCCATCTCCTAGTAAAGAAAACTTATCTACTCCCCCACCCCCACCCCAACACACACACACACACACACACACACACACACACACACACACACAGAGAGAGAGAGAGACAACGACTCTCAAAAGCCCTGTGCCTTTAATCAGCTAGTGATTAAGGCAGAGCAGGAGAAAGGTGAATGTGACACTTTCGTTAACTTCATCTCTGCCTCTGAGTAACTTCCACTCTAAAAGATGAGGTCAAGGCTTTGGATTTCAGTGAGGCTTGCTTGAGGAATCGCATAACAAAATCCTAATGCTCATCTGCCTACTGCTTGCATCATAAATTGTTTGCCCCACTCTCTGCTGGGTCACTAATGTCAAAGGGAGAGGTCAGTGGGAAAACAGAAATTCCAAAGGTAAATCGCTTTCTGGTGAGCCCTGCTGCTTTGTGTTCTGAGAAGTTTGACATATCTTGTGTCTTCATTCTGTTTATGAACCAGGTGAAAGCATGCCGTAGTCAACATTACTTTCGCCCTTACACCTTGCTCTTCAAGGAGAGGTGTGCATACACTAGCAAGGCAAGGGCCGTTTCATTTCATGTTAGTACTTCTTGGTCCTGCCGTTTGGAAGTGTGTTATTTACATGGAGCCTGTTTATATCTAAGTAATGGTGTCATTTCTGGTGATAGTCTTAGAGGTGGGACATGCCTGCACTAGAGAGAGGTGGGACAGGAGGTATTGTGGTAATAGCCACAATATTTAAATGGCACAGAAGCTACATAATATGAGGGCGAAGGAGAACTAACTGCCTATAGCATGCATGGAGGATTTTAAAATTGCCTTTGAATTTATTTTACACTCAAATGCAAATGATGTTTTAGTTAATTAGACCACAATGCTTTTAAAACTATTAATTATTCTAACATGGGTTGTTTTAACAGAGTTAATGTCTTTGAGCATTTTAATGACCATTTTAAAATAACCATATGAATGTCCTTTTTAGTTCCTGAAGAGAAAATTTGTCTTTTTAGTTCTGAATTTCCATACCCTATAAAATTACAAAAAAAAAAGAATTCACAGTATTTGCTCTTTGCTCTGATCTCTGTCTTCCTTCTTAGCACCTAACCTGCTTTTCAAGAACAAGTTTCCATCCAATGAAGAAGACATTAAGGGGCTAGTGGAAAATGCCAGTGTAAATACTGTGACTTGAACTGTAACAGATGTCAGTCAGAGCAAAACCAAAATGGTGCTATTGAGAACATCTGGATTTGGGTGCAGATGAAGCCACATTGTTACTTCCAGTATGTTTTATACAGATTCAAGCCTCTATGTTAATTCATTTTGGCTATTCCCTATCACAAGAGATCATTCATTTGAAATAGATTGATACTTGAAGGAAAGAAATTTATAAATAGATAACATTTTTAAATGGTGACTTAGCAAGATTTTATTTGCAAGTAGAAGCGATTGACTCAGACCAGCTCCAACACACACACACATACACACACACACACAGACACACACACACTCACTCACTCACTCACACACACATACACACACCACACACCACACACGCGAGACAAACAAGAAACCCCCCTGAACAGTGGTTACATAGAAATGTACAGAAACAAGTAGAGCTTTTTAGATTTAAAAAATTCTGGGATCAAGATGTCCTCTCTATTTAGGACCATATGGCTACCAATTTCCATTTGTTCCTGTGTTTCTACTCTCTGCTCACTTCTCTAATTGCCACCCACATCTTGGTCATCAGCTTTACTCAACTCTAAACGACATCTTCCTTATGTAGGTCCTCATGAGTGGGTTCTCACCTACCTTGAACTAGTTAAAGTCTGAGTGTTATGTAGGACCCATTGCATTCTAATGAGAGAATATTAATATTGGAATCCTCACTGAATATGGTGGGCATGCCTCTAATACCAGCATTCAGAAGTTGGAGGCAGGTAGATTTCTGTGCATTCAAGGCCAGCCTAGTCTACATAGTGAGTTACAGGACATCCAAGACTACATAGAGACACCCCCTCTCTTAGTTAGGCTTTCTATTGCTCTGATGAAACACAATGGTCAAAAAGCAAGTTGGGGAGGAAAGGGTTTGTTTGCCTTACAATTTCATATCTCTGTCCATCATCAAAGGAAGTCAGGCCAGGAACTCCCACAGGGCAGCAACCTGGAGGCAGAAACAGATGCAAAGGCTAGGGAGGGGAGCCGCTTAGCCTACTTTCTTATAGAACCAAACAGCACAAGCCCAGGGATGGCCCCACCCACAGTGGGCTGGACTCCCCCCACCCCCAGTCAATCACTAATTGAAAAAATATCTTACATCTGTGTGTTTAGTAGAGCTTTCTCTCAATTAGGATTCCCCCCTTTCAAGTAACTCTAGTTTACATGTCAAGTTGACATAAGACCAGCTAGCTCACCCTGTCTCATGAAAGCATACACACACACACACACACACACACACACACACACAGCACAAAGGAATCCCAAATGAATGAAGTGGCAATAAGTAGTGTGTTCACAGCTATTGCTGTCATGTTTCTTCAACACAGGGAAGGAAAACTCTGAGTCTTAAAGTTTGAGAGGTACAGGCAATAATATTTGGAATTATAATTGAATAATTTGTAATAGCAATAATTGACTCAATAAATACTTAATTGAGCACCTATTATGCACCAGGCATTATTCTAGTACTGTGAGATAAACTGGGAAAAAAGCAGATGAACCTCCCCCCAGGACAAATGCATTCTAATGCTAATCTTAAATCATACTACTTTAAAAATAACTTTTAAAACAGGCAGAAGCATTCAATCCACACAGTAAAATACAATATATTAAGATAACAACACAAATCCATGGCATCTGTGACTATTTATCTGCAATATATTAATATATATTCATGTATTTGTAAATAACAGTCATGTTAGCTTTTATTTAATCATCCTGTCGGTGTGTGTGTGTGTGTGTGTGTGTGCGTATGCAAAAAACAGTACATGCATGTGTTTATGTGTGTGGGGTGTATGTGTGGGTGTGTTAGTGTATGTGTGTGTGGTGTATATGTGTGTGTTGGTATGTGCGTGTATTGAGAGGACTGCATTTTATGTTGCATCTGTCCTGTTAATTTTAATGCAGCCTCTTCCAACTTTCCATTAAAGTGTCTAGGAAAGCATAAACCCCTGAAAAAAAAATCTTAATTTAAAAATCACTGAAAATCATGGCTGACAGTGCTTCATTCTAAGGTTATTAGAAAGACAGTAAGTCAGATTGAAAACACAAAGGTAGATAATTTATCCCATTCTGTTCTACAAGGATGTAAAAACAAGAGCATTCTCTATCATAGACTTGCATGGTCCTATTGAATCCCATTTCACTTATTGAAAAGGAAGTTCAATAAGGAAGATGCAATTGCATAGATAGACTGTCAAAATGTGGGTGAAACACTCATGTTTTGTCCCCTGCAAGAGCAGTAAGTACTCTTAATCACTGAGTCATCGCTTCAGCCCCAGACTGTGTGACGTTCTAAATGACAGAAGGGGTGACAGAGGACTGCCAAGAAGTGTTAAAATACCAACAAGTTAAAATATAGTTAGATATCTCTAATCAGTTAGGGTGGATGAGGTAAGAAACTCAGACAGCCCAACATATCTCTCTTGGTAGTACTGCCAACACGACATTTGTCCTAACCCACTTTATTGTGTTGTGTAGAGGGTGTGTATCTCCAGCACTGTGCCATGCTGTGTGTAGTGTGTGCATCTGGAACACTGTGCTGTGTGTGTAGTGTGTGTATCTACAGCACTATGCTGTAGATATGTGTTCAGGGTGTGTATCTACAACACTTCTGTGTGCAGGGTGTGTATCTACAATGGTTCTCTGGCATAAGGGATGTGTACACACTGAAATCTATATTTACATGTCCTCAAACATTTGAGCTGGAGCATATCATGAGGATGTTTGATCAGTCGCATCATTTTACCAATGGACATGGCTTTACTGATGACAGTCCCAAATTGTGATGATTGTTTTTTGTTCCAAGTGCCATATTGCTGTAGATGCAGAAGAAGGAACAAGCTCAGCTGGTTTGGTGTACTCACAGGACTCCACATTAACTGAAATAATGATATTGGCCAAACGTTTGCCTTCTTGAATGCAGATTTCACATTCAGTCATTGAGCTTTCAGTCTTAAAGCTAATGTTTCTAAACTTTTCAGAGAGCCTACCTGGCAAATATTAGAAACTCAAATATTAGATACTATAATTTGATGTTATTAACAAAGATTAACTCCCATTTCTTAATTTACATTAAATATAGTGTCTCTTAATTTCTAAGTATAAAATAATACATGGACATATTCTTTTTTATGAGAATTTCACATATTTATGCAATGTGCTGATAGCCAACCCATATTTTCTCCTCGCAGCTCCTCTTACATCCATAACCACACATTCCCTTCCTAACTTCATGTCTTCCTCCTCTTCCTCTTCCTCCTTTCCACTCCTTCGCCTTGATTTTTGTCATCCTCTAAGTCCCATTATTGCTGCCTATGTGTGCATGGGTGTGTGACTATTCACTGGAACATAGGAAATCAACCAACACCCTCTAAAACTTTTAAAATGGAAACAGTTCTCTCAGAGGCTGTCTAAGCCAATAGCTCCTCAGTAAGGGTGGGGCTTAAAGACCTTCTCTCATCTCCAACTTGATCTTGTGCAGGGATGAGGGCTTGGTAATGATGTCCCATTGATGGCTGAGGACCCAGTCTTTTCTTCTTAACACTTTTGATTAATTATGGGTCTCTGCATTGCAAGGAGAACGTGACCATATTACCATTTCCCGAAATAATGCTGGCAACTTCTCCGCAAGGAACTGTGACTTCCCTGGACACAGGGTTTTGACCAGGGTTACTGTGCCGGGCAGAATATGTCCCTGGAGAAGGTCTCAGATCCAATCAGAGAGCAGTTGGTTATCCCATAACAGCCCTGACAATATGGCACAGACAGGTTTTGTTTGGCAGGTCAGTAAGGCATTGCACCTAGCACCCAGTGCTAAGCAAGAAAGTTAATGTCTTTTCTTCCCCCAGCGGTCTGCATGGCACCTCCCCTCACCATGAAAGCTACTCAGCAAGGCGGAAGCTTTCCCAGTCAATGTGAGACCAGTTTCCCCACAAATATGTGCTATCTTCTTCAACAATAGGGTCTTACTGTGGTTACAAAGGCAATGGAAATAGCTTTTCTAAATACTTAGTCAATCAATAAATAGAAGATGAAACATTTATGTTCTACATCATAGATAATATATAAATGAAAATCTTTTAAAAATACCCTTTGCTTCTATTCCTTGTCCCAGAGGTAGTGTATTCATATCCAGTGTGTCTCCTTCATGTAGCTTTCGTTTGCACTGACACAAACACGTATGTCAGCACACATACAAACTTGTAAGTTCATACTGACGATATTCTGCAATGCTGTGGTTTTTAAAAATATAACATTATTTCAGATAACTTTCTAGGTAATTTGTTTAAATATCCTACAGAGCAGGTGCAATTTGAAACTGGCCTTTATTATGTGACAGATACTTTGTGGTTTGGATTTCTGAATCCTTATCTTATAATATTTCTGGACTACTGATCTACCAAATATGATGCAAAGCCTCTAATGCTTTTTAAGATTAAAATGAAATATAACTTCTCATCAGGAGAAGATTCCTTACAGTAATTCCTTTGAGGTTCACTGTTGTTGCTTTCTGATTTTGCATTCGGACGAAAGGAAATTGTAGACTTCCTAAAGGATCATATTGTATTATATGAAAATAAGTACATTAAAATATACATGAATAACACTTAACAATACTCTTCCTATTACAAAGTAGTTTGTAATTCCTTCAGTATTTATAGTAAAATACTATAACAAATTGTTTCTATATGCACATATATTGTACATATAGACACATTATACACATGAATATATTTATATCTAAAAAAAAATGTGTTTCAAAGAATTTGGCGAGTTGTGAAAGGTTCACCAAATATAAACAGGAAGAACCTGAAATTAAGAGGTCACATCCTGAAACTCCAAGACAACATGCAAATTCTAATTTTAATTTTGAAATGTGCTATGGGTTTTTCTATATTTTACATTTAAAAATAAATATTAGGTGCCTTTTTCTGCATTCCATCATTTGTTTTCTACCTCTCCCATTGCTGCAAATATTTCTAATGGGATTTAGTGAATGTTCTAGAAGCTCTAGTCATGGCATGCGTGTATTTGATAATACACTGTGCCTTCTCTAAATGTTTTCTTTATCATTTTATAGTTAAGATTTAAACCTTGACTCTACGATCCCCAAACACATATATTTAATAAATTAAATCAGAAACAGGTCACCAAAGCACCTGTCAGTTTTTAGGTAATCAAGAGAGGCTTCATCCACAACTGATGGAAACAGATGCAGATCCACAGCCAAACATTAGGTGGCGCTCAGAGGATTCTTCCGGAGAGGGGGAAGAAAGGCTGGTAGGAGGCAGAGGGGTCAAGGACATCACAGGAAAACACACAATGGACTCGCCTGGTCTCATAGGGGCTCACAGGGACTAAACTGATAACCACAGAGCCTGTGTGGGGCTGCAGGCATGTAAGGGTTGGACAGCTGGGTCCTCCTGTGAGACTTCCAACAGTGGGAGCAGGGGCTGTCTCCCACTCTTCCACTGGATTTTGGGACCTTACTCCTCATACTTTGTCACCTTCCCCAGCATTAATAGGTGGGGAGGTCCTTAGTCTTACTGCAACTCCATAAATCATGTTTTGTTGATACTCAACAAACAGAAAGGGAGGGGGATCGAATTGGCTGTGGGAACAGAGGAGGGAGTAGGGGAGAGGAGGGAAGGGAAACTAGTCAGGATGGGAATTAATTTTAAAAGATAGATTTTTTTTTTAGTGAATTAAAAAAATTCAGTTGGTACTGTTTTCTCAGTTACAAGCATATGCAAAAATTGAACACAGCAGCAACATGCTAGAGCATGACACAGTTCCCTGATGCCGAGCAATGGAAACCCTGGCTTTGGAAGTGCTTCTCCTGTTTCAGTTATGAATGTGCTGAGCAGCACGCCTTCAGCCTCTGCTAGAAGTTGTCAGAAGCAGACTTTCGTCACTGTGACATGGACATTGGTTAACATTTCGTGAGGGCTGATAATGTTTCTGGTGTCATAAACGTACCAAAATATTGAAACAAGTAAATTGTACCTTACTGAAGAATCTGTATTTACACTGAAATAAGCACATTGAAATATATGTAACACTTAATACTCTTTGTACCCAAAGTAGCTTATAATTTATTTCAGTAAGTAAAATACTACGTTAAACTATGTTTATACACACATACACAAAGTGTAGAGACATACACACATATATATGAATACATGTATGCATATATATACATGTATGCATATATATATGTACAGGTACATGAACACACAGCTGTGTATATATAAAAGTAAATGGTTTCCTCAAAGAGATTTAGTAAGCTGGTGAAAATTACATAAAATGTAAATAGGAAGAACTTGAAATTAAAGAGTCACAGCCTGAGACGCCAAGACAAAATGTAAATCCTAATTTTTGTCTTAAAATTTGTTGTGACCATCAAGACATCTGAATGGATCTACCCATGACTTACTCCAATGTAACATATTTTTGCTATTACCATACAGATAACATGTGCTAAAATACATACAGGTATTTTATAAGTGAACATATTTATATAAACCAAAGGTGAAATAAGGGCAAAGATACTTCCTTCTAACAACGAAAGAACAAAAGGTAACAAGTCCCTTAAAAGTGCCAGATCCACTAATGTATCTGTACTGATGGTTACAAGTTCATGCAAAATTAATGAAGGATTATGTTTTAGGTTCTTATAATTTAGTGTCTAATCACGGAGAGGGGGTGGGATTTCCATCTTATTTCATCCAGGATAACAATTACATTAGCTTATTAATTATTCCAGCATATATGGGTGACACAAAGACTTCTGTTGATATTTAAACTCAAAAGTTTCTCTGAAAGTGAAACTCAGTGGGTACAATGAATGAGTTAACCCATGTCCCCTCCTGTTTCTGATAAGTACAAATGACTAAGAAGTTAGGGAACACCCAAGTTCAGTGACTGACCAGGGTGAGGCTTTAATGTTCTATGATTATATTAGCATGATGGCATAACTTACCCTTTTTATCACCTGAAAGGGACATGGGGAATTGAAGGAGTCTGGAGAGAATAGAGACTTCAAACACAAAGAAAGAACACAACTTTCTGAAAGGGGCTTTGGCTCTCTGTTCCTCTCTGAGAAGAACAAATCTTTGAGCTGAAGGAGCAAAAGGAGAGAGCCCTGTGTCTCCATTTTGGCTCACAGGAGATAGAAAGCAACTTGACAAAACGTCAAGGTTCCTAGTGTTCAGGATGGAAAATCTGTCACTTTTAGGAGGAGGTAACCTCTTTCTCTCTCTCACACACACAAAAGAGTGTATTCGAAGTGGCAATGCTGAGTGGTTAATTCTTCTTGCTTTGAGTCCGAGTAAAGCCTGAGCAACTGTGTGCATATGTGTGAGTGCCTGTGAGGTATTTGAGTGGTGTTTGCACCCTTGCATGCCATCCACTCTGTCCGTTGAGACAGTTTCTCACTGGCCCTGGAGCCATGCTGCTGGCCAGCAAGCCTGCCAGTCCCCTTACCTCTATTTCTCAGTAAAATTAGGGTTATGCACACCTATGTGACCATGCCCAGGTTTTTTTGTGTTGGTTCTGTGTTTGTATTTGTCTTACCCGTAAGCCACCTCTCCAGACTGAAGAAACTTTTTCAGAAAAAAATGTTCACTAAAACATTTTGATTTGCTCTGTTTTAGCTTTTACCTGAGGAGAAAATTAACCACATTTTTTGCTCACAACTCTCATTTGAGGGTATCCAATGCTGGTCCAGCCTTGAGGGACCAGCTAATTCTATGCTTTCTGCAGGATTGAAAGATTAAGGGCCACAAAACATAATCAGCCTTGCTTCTGGTTGAACTCAGGCTACAGCATAGCCACAGGACCTCACCAAGGTACGCCAGTCAGTGGCTAGTAAGTAGTGATCCTTTATGAATGGAAGCCATCCATAAGTCTGAGAAGAGCAATAAAGCCTACAGTGGCTCACCTGGAATTAGATGTTCTAGAAAGTAACTATTGTCTTCAAATACATCAAAACAGACAAGTTGTACCCTCCACATTCTTCATCTTGTAGAGCTCTTTCTAAGTTACCACACTGTTCTGCTCTTTTCTGAAAGTCGGGCATTCATTAATCAGTGTCTCCTGATGTATCATTTTGCAACTTAGTGGACATGCCTCTGATTCTAATACAGAATCAAAAACTGTAGCAACAGAGGGAACACACTTCTCTTATATTTGCCTTTCATCTGTGAAACTACTCAACTTAAGGGTTTTCATTAATTTGTAATCTCAGCTTCCTGAACCATGAGATGAATGGGATTTTTATTTGTTGTGCTTTAAGAGTTTTTAGTGCATATTGTAGCTTCTCAGTTATTACTATCTAGCTTGTGATACTTTATTTGATACAGTTACATACATAAAAGTAAGGAACAAAGATTCACCTCAAAAACATTAAGCTGAAGGAGAGCTAGGTGTATAACATCTCAGTGGCAGAGTGTATGTCTAATATTTGTGAGACTTGATTTATTTTTTTTAAAAAAATATCAACTGAAATATCTTCTTACAGTATATTTTAATTTGAAAATCTCATTTAATGATGTAATGACTGAGTCATTTTAAGATTTTGCTCTATAAAGTGTTTTGTTTATGCCTTTGCTAGCCAGTATCAGATGTGAAACTGTTTTCTATATGGGAGAGATTCTGAGGGATTTGGGCCTATAAACAGAATGGAACTAGTATATATTAAAAACAAATAAAACTTGTGAAATGAAAAATAGTCACTAGGGTGGAAATTATAATACTACTTTATTTTTGTTTTTATATATGCTACTTTCTAAGGAGGCCTTCTTGCTTACATGACATAAGAAGCACAGGTTTTGAAATAGTCAATGCCTGTCACATCATCCCTACCCTAATTGAAAAACGACAGATGCCTGAATGGGCTCCAGGGTTTAATCTCCCTGAAGGTGTGATGCTGGACAAAACTGGCCCTTAAGTTGATTCCCAAAGGGGTAACACGCTTATTTGTGTGGAGACAGAATAATACAGGCAAAAATCTCAGAAAGCATTAAACTAGTGCCAGGCTATGCCATCACTGCCATGGAGACACGAGTTGAAAGCTGTGTGGTCAGACTTCTTGCTTCAGGTGAGTTTGTCTTCCCGTGATCCACTTAACTTCTAAGTACCTCCATCCTTCATTTGCAGAACAGAGTTCGTCACTGTTGGATGGGTTACATGAATTTATCCTGTGGACTTCTTCAAAGACACTCAGGGACATGACTAGTACACCTAGATCCTAAATAACAATATCCAAGTATATACTGTAACACACCCATTTGAACTGCTGTGTGATACCTGACTCTAAGCCATCACTAGCTTGTTAAGAACATTTCAAGCTGGGGAGTTCTGGGTCGGATCACAAATGACCTTAGGAGAAAAATTTCTTCCCTTAAACAAAAGTGCTGTAAGGACATCGCCTGTGCCATGGGAACTGCCAGTGACTTCCCTCATGTTCCTGTGTGCTATAGGGTACCATCTTTCTGCATGAGAAGTCCAAATTGCTTTAAAGGAACCACTCGGTTTTGCCTCCTTCCAGGAATGTGTTCTTGCCCTAGGATCATCAATTGATCAAAGCATAGCAGTTGTCTAACAATTTTCTTTTACACTTGCTTTAGAACTTATGGGAAGTGAGTTCCCCTCCCCCTCTTTCCAAGTAATGTTTCCTGCAAGGACAAGAACTCACTGGGGAAACCCTAATCGAAGATAAGTAGCGTGATATATTAACTGTTGCCAGTATTCCATTTAATATTAAGCAGTTGCATAACGGCCTTCTTAAATACCCAAGTTAAAGCGATGCATTAATGTGCACATCACCACTGAGAAACCCATTCTCTGATTTCCGAGCACCATTCAAGTGCCAACCTACTATTCCAAGAGTTTACTATTTTATTCTTGCTCCAAAATGGCATCAACAGTGATGGGGTGCTTTCAGGGAATTATTGAACAGGATTGTTTGCAACAAAGGGGGCAGCCTCCAGGAAATGAAAAGGGAGCTCTCCTCCTGAGTACACACCCACTAATCAAACAAGCAGCTTTATGGCATGCGCAGATGCAGTTGAAGTCTAACTGATTTCTGCAGAACTGGCTTCCCCAGGATTTCCTGTCCAAAATCATAGCGTGGAAATCTTTAGTTAACTGGTTACAAATCATCTAGCTTCTCCACCCCTATATTTTTTGCTAAAAGAAAAAAAAAAACAACCCCCCCCAAAAAAAACAAAAAAACCAACCAAACAAAAACAAAAGCCCTATCACTTGCACATTCTCTGAACTTCTTTTGTTCCCCTTCTTTTCATTGAATATGGTGAAAATCACTGAACAAACTAACAGAACACCCCCCCATAATAATATCTATTTGTTCAGCGTGTTATTTCCCTATGAGGTTATTTACAGGTTTCTTTAGCTGCCCCTGCCTCGTAATTACTTACTGGGCATGCTGCTCCTTTAACCCCTTTCACTCATGCTTCCTTGGAGGCTAGCGAGGAGTACGCGGCTCTGCAGTGTCTGGGAACCCACCTAGAGGGCCCCCTTGACGCCAGCACATCCCCTGTGAGGCAGCAGTCTGCAGCTGAGCAAGCGGGCTGCTGCAGAGTTAATGTACAGTACCAGGGAGCCTGCAAGTGTCCTGAGCTACTCAGAGCTGAGGCGGCACAGCCCAGGGCAGCAGACAAGGCGGCTGCGAGGATTCCAAAGGTTCTGCCGGAAATTCGGTGTGTGGGGGACTCCACCTGGAGCCTGTGGCCACTCTTTGTGTTTTGAAAGCATGCAAGGTCTGTATAGCTCGGGCATGAAAATCTTGTGATTGTCAGAGCATCCGAGTAAATGACATCTATTTGCGAACGGAATTGGGGTTGAGGAGGACAGAGAGAAAAGAAAGCCAGCCGAGACAGAAATTCTTAGACAACGTCTGCCTCGCAGCTGTGAAATTCATTTTCTTTCCAAGGCAAAAATATTAAAAGCTCACACGTGGTTTGGAAGAGAAATTAGAGGGGATTCTACAGTGAGACAATCGATAGCTTAGTCATTTTACTTAAGGAGAGCAGGCAGCCTTATTGTGTGTGGGGTAGGCGGCTGATGAATTTCATCACCACAGCGCCTTCTGAAGTCATGATGGGAGCCGACACTAATCCTGTCCTGCAAAGCAGAAATTACTCAGTGCCTTCCTACTTGAGCATTCGAGAGCAGCAATTCTGAGATTTGGGGAAGAAGTTGGCTTGCGCTTTACATGGTCTCTAGTCCCTCTACCCGGATCTTTGTTGGACAAGTCTCAGACTCAGGCTGTAGCACTGCGCTGGAGTGACCACACATGAATATGTGCCTAAGAAAGAAGAAAAAGCAATATTCATCCTTACAGGACAGCATGGCCAAGCAGCGTGAAGTTTCCCATTTCCCTCCTAACACTTCCTTAACGAGGATAACAAGAAACTGTCTTTTCATTCCTTTTGGTCCACATTCTATAGTCCTTTCTGCGAGGATGCATTAATTCATATTCAAGGCAGTTGGATTTCACCAGGACAGTCCTTGCTGTCATTTAGGATTAGCCATTGGACTGGTTATTTTAGCGTGTGTTGACTAGTGGAAGCTACATGGATGGACTCATACCTGCAGTGTTTTGTGATGCTTCTTTCTTCAAATCCTGGAAGGGCTTTTGTTTTTGTTATTTGTGTTTTTTTGGGGGGGTGATTTTTTGGGGGGGAATTCATTACTTGTTGCAATAATTGTCCATGACCAATGCTCAAGCCAGAGAGTTGGGATTCATCTGTGAAAATCACTACATGTAACATAGGAGACAAGGAAAAGCTTAATGACGGAAGCTCTGCGAACATGATGCACGTGAATACCTTCCCCTTTAGAAGGCATTCCTGGATATGGTAAGTAATCAATACCCCTTCAGTCTGTCAACTCAGACTTCTAAAATCCCATGACAGGAGCAGACAAAGGTTTGTAGTGAGCAAGAAGATGGGTATCAAGTGAGAAAAACAAACAAACAAAAAACTGACCTAAGCATAAAACCAAGAAGAGCATTTAAGAAAATAACGATTATGCAATTAAAATTTTCTTGTTGTATAAAGCATCCCAAATAAGAAAGCATGAGGACATTCACAATAACTGATATTTCACAGTCAAAAATATGGAAAAGAGGAGGAGGATTGGGAATTTGTTCTTTTTTTTTTTTTTTTTTTTTGGCTTTTGGTTTGAAAATGCTCTAGGAAAGGCTATGCATGGGTTTCTGACATCTAATCTCAATTGGTCTGCATTCCATAGAAGGGTAAGGGAAACTTTGGATGCTGACTCAATATTTTTCAAAAAAATCGTAACATCTGACTTGCTCACATTTTGAAATGCTTTAGCTAGTCAATGGTAGCACTTCTGGGATGAACCAATAGAATCTTATGGAATTCTTACAGAGTCGTGAAGTGCTCTGTTAGAGAACTTGCTTAGTTCTTGCATGGGTGGTCATGTATGAAGGTTCCATGTGATGATTCAATGTGTCAAGGTCTCCAGACAATGCCGTCATGTTCCATTTATTGTTGGCATCTATGACTCTGTGTGCAGGAGCTAATTGCTGAGGCCATTACAAGGACAAAGGTGCCTATTTTGAAAGTTGCTTGTCTTCATTGGACCTATGGGGGGGCATGGATTCAATTTCTCACAGCACAAACTTTGTGATGTCTGACAAGAACACTTTGCGTTGTTTGTTTTTGTTTGTATTACAAGGTATGTGTGTTGTGCTTTTGTGTTGGGCCTGATTTTTTAAAGCATGTTTCCCACACAAACATTCTGACTGGACTCAAGATAAGTAATAGATACACAAACACAGATTTCTGAGGGGCCCATAGCTGCTCTTGTGACCAATACAAGTCTCAGAGTTTAAGGTGCCAGCACAATCACCTAGTGGGTTGATATAGAGGCTCTGATTTCCAGCTAAAACTGCCTTGCGATGAATGTGGGGTGTGAGAGTTTCTCCATCATCCTTGGCAGGCACCTATTTTGTTACAACTCCAGAGTCATCCAGAAGCAGTGCTGTGGTGGACCTCCCTTCTCTGCTACCCATAGCCTCTGTCCCCAAGCCCTGGTGTGTCTGTGAGAGAGATGGAATGGCATGTCTGCAGGCCTCAGCAGCCCAAATGAATCATCACAGTGCCCAGCTCAGGAGGGCTTTGGAGCCAGTGTCTTGCTTCCCCTGTTGGTGAGGGTCAGACATCAGCCTTAGGATCTAGTTATTCTTACAGAAATCTCACACCCTTAATCCTGTAGTCCTTAATCCTGAGATGAAGATGTCCTGGAAGTTGTCCTTGGTACATAGTAGGCATCTGCCCACTTTTCTTCTATTTCTACAGCTTTCTTTGTGGTTAAGGGCATACCTGGAAGCTTTGCTTTAAACAAAGCAAAGGTAACTTTCCCTTTAAAGGAAAATTGCCATTCTATTTTCTGTAGTATACCTTGCTACAAAGCAACAGTTTCTAATCTAGCTAAGTCCTATTGTCTGAGTCCTTTTGTTTATGTTGCAATGGGAGGATGCCTGTACCCCTTGGCTGCCTTATAGTATAATCATCTTTATTTTCATTAACCCCCCCTCTTCTTTTGACTGGAAAGAAATGAGCTGTAGTTTTGGGGGGAAATGCAAATTTGCTTATTCATGCTTCTGTCATTCTGCAATCGATGTGTTCAAAAGATGTATAGAGAAGTTGAGAGTCCTGAATGGTTTCTTTTGTGTGCCTGGAGCTAGGTAACCCTTCATCCATTTCACTGCATGCTGTGCCAATTTGTTATTGTTGTGAAAAAACTGAGAGCCAGTGTAGATTCCCGGGCTCTGTAGGACTATTTTCCCCTGGGCTCCTTAGAAGAGTTTGCTATTGAGACGTTTAACTCAAAGGAGGACGGTGGTGGTTTTTTCCAGGTGACCCACTTAGCCCTGTGCTTGATTTTCAACTTCCCCAGTTGTTTTCCTCAGAGATAACCCCACCTTTCAGTACTGCAGTAAGCAAGGCACAGTGGTTGACAGGAAGCCTTCCCATTTGCCCCACTGTTACAGCAGTGTCCACGCTCTTGGTGCTCTTGCTAAGGTATAGAAAGACTGAGCCTTTCTTCCTCTTCACATGCTCCTCTATTTCTTTGTGGAGGGACAGAGCCGAAGGTGGCAACAGACCAATGGCATTGTAAAGGAGACATGTCCTCTGATTTCAGGAACCCTAGCTCAGGTCCTTGAAGACACTCGGCTCAGCCCTTTAGACAGGCAAGGTAGACACACACAACACACACACACACACACACACACACACACACACACACACACACACACACAGTCTAGCCTCTTTCTCTTTGGCTTTGTGAGAATTGGAGAAGTCTTCAGAACTTCCTCAGGTTCACTATCCAAGTAGGAATCGTCTTCTATCCTTAGCCTGGTGTGTTGATTATTGTGTAATCCTATGACGACTGCACAGTTTCTCAGTTACAAAGTTAAAGTTAATAAGTGGACCGAGTACTTGGCTTAATAGAACACTACCCCTTGGGTGCTGGTAGAGTGGTATGAAGAGTATGAAGAATGTGTCCTTGTTTGAAGCTACATTAGAAGTATTTGCAGGAGGGCTTTATTGCAAAGGCGTCTTTCCATTACACTTTCTGCCTTTTTTATTGCCAAGCCAAACAAAGATAAGGATTGGACTGGCTGAATAAACAAGCACTATATACCTCCTGTGTTTTATTCGGCCAAATTGTGAGCATAGAATGGTAGCCTGGCAATGCAGGAATGGGTTTTCCATGTCAGCTTTCTAGGAATTTAAATTCCATCCAGCAGCAGTTGAGAGGACTCGGAAGAAGCTCCATGATGCTGGGATGTTGACTTACATGGAAGGATCTAGCAAGAACCACATAGCACAATGGCGCTAACACAGGCTTGCAGCTTCTGCGCACAGACGCACATCACATAATTTGTATAAGATGACTTGGAAAACATAAGATGCTACAGACCCATATACGATATCTCAAGTTGTGTTGAATGCAGTCAAGATAGGTAGTTTCACACTTTAGGAGGGCATCTATTTGGATTCCTTTGTTTCTCTTTTTGAATGGGCTCAGGTGACCCAGAGAATGGGGGCTGACAGAAGCCAAAGAATTTTGCTGAAGAAGGAAGGTTTGGGTGATTATGGATGCTGATTAATTATTTACTCATTTGGAGCTTAGGGTTTTGGTTTTTTAGGACAGATGTCTAAACACTTTTTAACAAACGGCTGTAGAGATGCTGACAGCTCATCTGGATTAAGAGGTGAAATGGGGGTGATTATACCCCTTAAATCAATATTGAGGCTCTTTCTCCTTTAAGGTCTCTGGACCCCCTTGTTGGTCAGTGTGCTCCCAAGTATCATCTCCCAAAGCTGCACTCTATTAGACACCATTGGCTATTCCTCTATAGATCAAGGATTCAACTCATGAATGAGCTCATTTATTTCTGTTTTGATTGATACATATCCTTTATAGAATCGGGCAAAGTATAAACAAACATGGAATAGTATAATTTGCATGTGTGCAAAACTACACAGGTGTGTATTTTAAAGAATTCATCCAATGAATGAGCATTTGAAGAAAAGACAAGAGGGCTTGATGTTTATTAAGGGGGGATTCTCCCTCTCTGGGCACTTTTTGTCTGATCTTTTACACTGCAACTTCAGAAGCATAGCCTAGAAGTAAATTTTGCAGTGTTCCCGTTTCTAACAGTAGAAGATTATGGCGTATGCATCGAAGGGCAGATTGAATTAAGCCCTCTACAGAATAGTGCTGTTCTGCGCACTTTGGAAAGCAACATTCAGCAACTGTCTATGTACTTTCTCTGGCAATTGCATGTCAGGGAACCACCTTCTCTTTCTCTTTCTCTTTGTAACAGCTCCTACCAGAACACCAGATTCAAAGCTTGGTTCTACATTCTGCTGGGACCACAAAGTTTACTTGTGAACACTTGGCTAAGAAGCTGGGGGCTGATAATTATGAGAATTCACCTTGCTCATCTGTCCTCAGAGCACAGTTGTAAATTCAGGCCATTGTAAAGCAGAAGGTCTGGCATAAATTAAAGGTTGTTTTCAATTAGATGAACTTCTGATCTTGTTAAATATACTTTCCCCCCTTTTGACTTTCTGCTTTCACTGCCTCTCACTGTGTTCTTCTTGGATTCTAAGCAATCTATTAGAACTTATAAGTGAAAATAAAATTTAATTAGGAGTGTAATGATTGAGAAGGACATTTGCAGCTGGAAATCCAAGTGTGTGCCCACAATATATGGAAATTAAACTATAGTACTTTTGTCTTTCTTAGACTGCTAAATTGATGCATTTTCAATTCCTGGCTGTGGGCTCAGTGGGGCCTAACTGGGAGGTCTTAGAATGGAAAAAGAAGAAAATCTCTATCAGCCAGGTGCTGGGTTATCTCATGTCTGTTCTCCTCTACCCGCCCCATTCCTTTAGTTTTTGTGCCATTGATTTGCTTCTTCTAATGCTGATGTCTTTCAGCTGAGGAAAATTTAGTCAAGCCTGGGGACAAAGGAATGGGGCAAAGAATCCCGAAATTGATAATATCAGCCACTTTCTTTCTCATCAGTCACAGATTCCAAGTTCCCTTTTGTGTTCTTAACCCCTTCCTCGCTTTTGCCTTTCTCTAACCATGTCACACGAAATGTAACTGTCTGCCTTCATTCTAACCTTTAACACAGTAGCTGCAAGAATGTCTCTAAGCCATACATTAACTGAGCTCTGATCATCACTTCACGGGTGTTACATTATGTTTTCTAGTGTTTGGGATTCATCAGCCTATACACGTAGCCAAGACAACATGGTTAAAGATAATGTCTTAATAAACTTTGCAGTATATTCCATGTATATATGTACACACACACACACACACACACACACACACACACACACACACACACTGCGCGCGCGCATTGGGGTTTGAAGGAAGGATGACCAGTATGATACATACGGGTTATTGGCTGTGTGGGGCATGGCAATTCCCAGGTTTCTAGTTGTAACCTAAATCTGTGTTGCTGTTTTATGTGACCTTGCAAACACTCTCTGGGCTCTTCACCACTGTTTAAAATGAATGTAGCATCTATAATCAATTTGTGTTGGAGACCATTAAAGACAATATCGTAGAACAATAACTTGTTAGAAGGCCATGCTAGAAGCACGTGGCTGAATTTTTAAAGAATAGCAGTAACACATGTAGTTAAACGATGCTGGCTGGTCTTCTGTGCATGCCCTGTGGTGCCAGATGAGTGACATCATTCAGTAGCAATGGTGACTTTGTTTCACATTTGTATGTATGGTATATATGTATGTGTGTGTGTGTGTGTGTGTGGGGTGTGTGCATGCTCAAGAGTACACACGTGGAGACTGTCTCATGTCTTTTCAGTAACTCTCCACTTTATATTTTGAAGTATATTTTGTATCTGAACCTAAAACTTGTTGTTTTAGCCAGGCTGGCTGACTAGTGAGCTGCCATGATCTTCCGGTCTTCCTAACCCCAAACCAGGACTGAGGTCGCAGATACGTGCTACAATGCCTGGCTTTTACAGGGTTACTGGGAATTCTGAACTTAGCACCGTATGTGTGTACAGCAAGCATGTGACCCGCTGAGCCTTTCAGTAGCCCACAGCGGCTTCCTGCCTTCACTTTCCTTGACCTGCTCTTTCCAGAGTGGAACGTGCAGAGGACAGGGTGGCTTTCTCAAGATGCTATTCTGCCCACATAACGAAGCTGGCCCATACTAGGTGTGGCCCGACTTCAAATCCCAATCATTTTTTAATCCACCATATGATCTTTGTAAAAGATACCTCCACACTGTGTCCATGGGCCTTTTAGAAAACAGACTAGCAATATACCAGGGGACAGCACATTCCTTGTGTTAGCTGGCACGTTGAGTGAGTGTGTTGGATGCTTGTGAATGTGAGCGCTCTTTCTTTGAGAGAGCGTTCATTAATGTTAGCACTGTGATCTGTACTTCCCCTACGTCAGCAGCCTTTTCTGTTTTCTCAGAAGGAACGGTGTTTACAAGGAATTTGCTGTGAACTGTATTCCCCAGACGTTCTGGCCCAAAGGGTCCTGGGTGGATTAGTAAAAGGTGCTTCTCCAGGCACACATTTTAGGAGAGTTGCCACACTTTAGGCTGATGAGGAAGAAATGCACACTGCAGTGTGTGGTGAATTGGCAGGACATCGGTGCAAAGTGAAAAGAACTCTATCTTCTGGACATACACATGGTGAGCAGAGCACACATGGTCTGTGACGGTTACCATCTTTATGGGGGAGGGGAGCTGTTTGGACTGGCAGATGAAATATTCTTGACAATGTTTTGCTGATCATATAAATCTGGGCATTCTCCACCAACACTTCTCAAAGTATTCAAGCAACTATGGGATTTTAAATTTGATAATGTCCGTAGGCGAAGAATATTAACAGTTTCTGTAATGGCATCATATCTGATGCTGGATAAGATCACTCTTAGTGAGTTTTATCGGAACAGGCGGCACACAGTGATTCTTCTAAGCCTAGAGTTTCCTCAAATAAACACCTTGACAGTCCTTCCTTGGATATATCCACAGGTGTGTGAGACAACCATAAAAACACATAATTGTAGTACAGTAGGGGGCAGGTAACTCAGAGAGACACAAGGCTTTGTGCAGCACAAAGGAAGACTCAGCTTAATTGCATTAACCCAAGTACCTTAAAGAAGGGTAGAAACGGAGACAAAACGGACACTGTACTGATGGATGTGAGGCCTACCGGCTGCTGAGACAGTTTAGAGAGGCGTTTGAGGGGATGTCTGAGGGAAAGGTTTATTTTAAGGGTTACAAAACCAGAAAACTTAGGCAAAAAAGACTTCTTTCACAGTTCTAACCAAAAGGACAGGAAGGGAGGCAGAAGCAGGACATGGAGAGTGGAAGGCAGGAAAAGCCAGTCACTAGCGCACAGAGCCACTCCTGTAGGAAGAAACGGGACGGAGACCTGGAAATAGAGGGGAGAACACACTGCTCTAAGAGAGGGGGGAGGGGTCTGGAGAAGAGATGTAGATAATGTCAAAATTACACTGGCACGGGTCTTGAGGTCCTGAGCAAATTTGTTCCTATTTGTCTGCTTCCCATTAGGTATGCAATTCAACAATCACAGCTCAGGAAGGGATGTGGCACAGCACAGGCAAATAGGGTGCTTAGTCAGGCCGTGAAACACCCTCTGTGGGGTGCGGAAGGTGACAAGTTCAAGGGTGTCAAACAAGTTGAAAATAGGACACAGATGCTGAAAGGAGATAGCAAGCAATTAAAAGGTGGTTTAGTCTGCCTTTCAGCTTACTGACTCACATTATGATGTCACGGGGCAGTGCAGAGGTCTGATGGACACATTACAGCTCCTAATTACTAAACTGTGAATTGTTTTATGATTAAATTAAATTGCTTTATGATATTTTCCTATCAAATATGGTGTGGGGCTCTCCAGCGCATGCAGAGTCTCTGTTACAGTCTGTTTGGTGTTGGTAGAAAGCGTCTTACAAATATGTTCGTTAGATTGTGGTCCCAGGTTTGAGATCTGATTTTGCAATAGTGAGATTCCTTGTGCTGCCTGGAAACAACACTTGTGAGACAAACAGAAACCCTAAGATGTTGGCTTTGACTTTTCTCTTCAAGTGAATAAAATATATAGTGGGAATACAGAGAGAGAGAGGGAGGGAGGGAGGGAGGCAGGGAGGGAGAGAGATTCAGCTCTGCTTCTTTATAATAGGAAATTTTCTGTGGTTTAGTTCAAATGACATAATTCCATATATATATACATACATATATGTATATATTATATGTATATGTGTGTACATATATATGTGATATATATATATATATATATATCCTGATTGGTTTTTTGTTTTTGTTTTTGTTTTTTTTTTACAAAGATTTCATCCTGTGAAGTTTACTTGAAAGTGTCACTGTTCCCTGGGAAGCTCACTCACCAAAAATATTGAAGAAAATTATAAATAATTTCAGTTGGTCTAACCTAGTTTAAATATTTATTAATGTAAATTCTCTTATGTTTCAATATTTTTTTAGAGAGTAACTGACCAGTGTGAGACATTAAGAGGTATCATTTAATGGTTTTACAATCTCATAGGCTATGATCATAATTTCTAACAGATTTTATAGTTTCTCCTTGAGTTGCCTTTCCTGCTACTCTCCTTCTTTCCCTCCTTCCTCCCTTCCTTCCCTTCCTTTGGCTTTTGTGCTACTTCAGCTATGACTTCAGAAGTCACTATCATTTACTGAGTGGTCCTGATCACTTATAAGGGAGCAGCTGTTCCTCAGTTCAAGGTCAACCGAGAAGTAATACATTGTCCAGAAAACTACTTGGTGACTGAGGTTTGATTATTTTCTTTAAAAATTTTCACACTTACTTCTTTTTTGTTTGTTTGTTTGTTTGTTTTCTTTGTTTCTCAAGGCAGGGTTTCTCTGTGTAGCTTTGAAGCCTGCACTGGAACTTGCTCTATAGACCAGGCTGGCCTCAAACTTACAGAGATCCACCTGCCTCTGCCTCCCAAGTGCTGGGATTCAAAGCCTGCATCACCAACACCAGGCTCACACAATTATTCCTTATGTAGGAGGAGCATGTGCCTGTCATGGTTCACATGTGAAGGTCAAAGGTCATCTTGTAGAGTTTGGTTTTCTCTTTCTTCTATTTGTGTCCAGGAAATTGAATACTCTTGCTTTTCTTCAGTATTTAACTTTCCCTGTAGACAATCCCTAGTCTCTGCTGTAGAAATTCTGTTTAATTCATGCTTTCCTAAACCTAACTTTAAACACCAGCCTTACTCACAGCTAAGACAGCAAAGTTATGCCCATGTTGACATCCACAATGACAGAGAAAACACATGATAGGCAATTGATGTACAAACTACATCTTACAAAGACTGTGTTAGATGACAAGTAATTCCAGAATCCTGTCCTTAGAATTTATGGCTGTCATGATTCATTTCAACCTCCATGAGAAAGGTCTTGTGTTTGGACAGGTAAATTTTCTATATTCAAAAACTGAGACCTTGAAATTAAATAATTCTCACACATCTTTAAACACTGAAGGAAACTTGTCTGAGTTTTCATAATGCAGCCATTCTTCTGAATGGTGATTGACCCAAGAGCCCTCTGAGAAACCTTCTTTTAAAACTAACTGTCACTTCATTCCCATTCATTCACCAACTGTTTTTTCATGTGTATGTATCTACATATGCATGTATATTTGTTCTTTCTGCTGAGAACCAGCACCTTAAAATTAACCTTGCAACTCTGTTGTGTCTGGGCATGTTTCATAACATTGATATAACTTACATATAAGTTCATGCTCATCATCAGCTCTTAACATACATGTTAGCACTGTCAAACAAAACCCACGAAACTTGAGCCACAAAAGTAGATTGGCTCCATACTGTATATAATATGATATTGGGCCCTTCCCCATCTGGCTTCTGCCTTTCTAATCTCATAGTACACAGACTTCTTACCATTTTTATAAATCTTAACTCTTATTTTTCAACACACATATCCTACATTTGAGTTTTTGACTTAAAATTTCGAATGATAGTCTACATATATCATTCTGTGTGCATTCCAGCAGTGAGTGGATATTCCCGTTGGCTCCCCATCTCCTCCAGCCTTTGCTGCTGCTAGTGAAAACATAGGTCTGTAAAAAACTAAAAAGCCTTCTTTAAACAAAGTTCAAGGTAGCCTAGATAAAATTGACAGGACAGTTGTTGAGCAGCAGATTCATATAAATATGCTTTTAAAGAAGAACAAAAGAAGCTAGAGTCCAACTGGGCCACCAGCCCTGTGCCCTGACACCATCCTGTCCTCGTGTGGGGCTCTGTCGTCTGAAGATGCTGTCCTACTCCTCAGTGGACATTGTGTTGAAATACACTGCCATGCACGTCCATGTTGACACATTAGCCACCATTCTGCTTTGTTTAGCTGCTCTGATTTTAAAATCAGGCCTTCCTTCTGCTCTTCTCAAGCCTTTTGGCTTTCTTAAAGCACAGCTTGCTTTTCTACAGACTTTAGTTCTTCATGTAGAAAGGCAATCGACTGTAGCAAGTAGTACGAGCACGGATCCAGATATCCTGATTCAAATCTGGTGAGTTACTCAAGTTCGAAGGTACCCCATCTACAGAGGGGGGCTGAAGAGTCATCATTGCCTCTTGGCTACCGTGAGGATGAACTGGTGTAAGTCAGGCGCTCAGCCATAATTCTTGGAGCTATTGCAGATGGGTATCAAATTGGCATCCCTGTGAAGCCGATTGTGCAATAAGGATTTAACTGTGGATGGTTTGCTTGGGAGGAACTCTTAGGGAACAATGACTGGAGAGTATTGTAGCCAGACAGGAAAGAAAAGAAAGCCAGTATGAAGATCCGTTCGTGATCAGATAAGTGAGGTAGCAGCCAGGCGTAATGCTATTAAGAAGCCCTTGAATAAAATCTTTCTTTGGGATTATCCCACATGTCAGATGGGAACACCAGAATGCTGCTGCTCTGACTCCAGTCTCCACCTCGTTCCTGGCAGGGACAGACTTATTTGCATGCGAGCAGAGCCTTAGGTGCAGCACTACTTGTACTTGGACTAGAACGCCGTGGACATGCGACCTCTGAGGGGAGATGGGCACAGCTGCAGAGCTCTCGCCATAATTTCCCAGGGCCTATTGCATTTTGTTTTCTTTGGCCTCCGAAGGCTCATCTTTTTTTTCTTTTCTATTTTCTGAATTCCCATCAACACAGTCTCCACCATTCAGTGTTAGATTATCTGCTGCCTGGTGAAGTTTTCTCATCGACAACATTTATCAAGGGTAAACAAAAATTTTTGTCTGATATACTTCCCGCCCTTTTCTCAAAGTTGGCTATGCCTTACAGTGCAGGCAGTGTGTAATAAACAGTGAAAGGCAGGAAACTCTACTTCCCTATTGTGCTGTCATGACAAAAGCAAGGCGTCATAGACAAATGTCTGAATGAGGTCTTCTCAAGCAGCAGACGCTAGGTCAGGGGTCCTGCTAGATTTTCTGAGCTTTTTCCTATTTCCTTTGGCATTGTTTGACTGGGCTTATATACTTATATAGTTCATTTGAGTCACTCCCTTCTGCCCCGTCCTCATCTCTTCTTCTGGAGCTTCTCTTTCACCCAGTGCCCCGGCCACTGCCTCTCTTTGTATCACCCCACTGAGATTAACAGGACACATTTGACCTTGGGTAGATGAAAGGGCAAATTGCCTGTGGCTATACCACAGAGAAAAGCACACCCCTCCCCCAACAGCCATCAAGTACCAATACTACACCTTAGTTACTTTTCTGTTGCTGTGATAAGACACTGTAACCAAGGAACCTTGTAGAACAAAATGTTTATTGGGAGTTGACAGTTTCAAAGTCTACGTCTGTGCCCATCCTGTTGTGGAGCCCAGCAGGTAGGCAGGTATGGTGCTGGAGCAGTAGCTGAGAGCTTACATCCTGATCCACAGGCAAGAAGCAGAGAGAGCTAACTGGGAATGGCATGGGCTTTTGATTCTTCAAAGCCCATCTCTAGTGGCACACCCTTTCCACACATCCTAATCTGTTCTACCAACAGTTCTACCAACTGAGGAACCAAGTATTCAAATATTATTCTACAGAAGCCAATCTCATTCAAAGACCCAGATTCCCTTGAAGAGGGCAGAGCCACACAGGCTCCTCCTCCATCCATGATGAAATGTTGATGGGCTAATCTTGTGCAGGTCTTGTGCAGCTAATCACAGCTGCAGTGAGGTCAGAAGTGTCTTGTTTTTGTCATATCAAATGACATCTTTTGACTTCATGTCCCCCTAACCTAGACTCTTTCTTTCTTCCCTCTCTTCTGTTAGATTCTTTTGATTCTAAAGTAACCAATACTTTAGAGTCTTGTCACTATGACTGTATTTTAGCTTCTCATTTTGATGGTTGGGTCTGTTCTTTAAATGTCATTAAATGTTAACTCAAGAAAAAATACTCATATTTGATATATTGAAATATTGACAGTTTTTAAGAGAAATAAATTCTTGGGTAAGATTTTAAAATACATGAAGTGTGCTGTATTTGTTTTCTTTAAAATATCAAACATGTCTATTATCTAAGATAATAATTGAAATTTTGAATTCCTTTCCAACATCACACTATGAATCTATTCTTATGAAAGAATATCAACAACTTTTTTTATATAGTTAGAAATTTCTTGCCTTGAGCATGTCTGGAAATTCACAATGCATTTAATCATCTTTGAGCTTGAGAGGCATGGTTCCCAGTGATTAGAGATGATGAACATTGAAGAAAAGTGTCAGTGGGAAAGACAACTGTGTCCTGTATCAGAAACATATGCTTAACTTTGTGCAAGAAAACAAAACAAATCCCTTGCCTTTACATCCAAGAACCATGGAAATCTAGGATAGAGGAGTAATTTGGAAGAGAAGATGGCATGTGTATTTTGATAAAACAACTTGTCTATGGCTACACCACTGGAGAAAATGATACCTATTTCCCAACAACCATTAGATGCCAATAGTTCCTCTGTGAATTGTGGGTCCTTCTTGGCCTCTCCTTTGTGACAAAATGTTTCTGGTCCCAATCTTGTGATGCCTTGTACAGATAACCACAGAGGCAGTACACAACTGACTATCATTTATCTCCTTAGCATATGGTACTGTGTAAGTGAACAACTCCATTTCGGGAGCCCTGGCTGAATGAAATTCAAAAGCCAGTCTGATACTTACTAGCTGACATTTTATATCTTTGTGTATAACTTTCTCATTCAATGCTGAAAAATACAATAGCAACAATAATCCAGGGATTTTACAAGTATCCAGTTTAATCCTTTCTAGTTTAAACCTTGCCCCTGCCCAGTGTGTGTGTGTGTGTGTGTGTGTGTGTGTGTGTGTGCGTGCGTGAGTGCGTGTGTGCGTGTGTGTGTATTATCATAATATCTAAGAATTGATAATATACTTGATTCATTTTGGTTCCCTTCCTGCCCCTTTGTGTCCCCATATATTTTTGTGAAGATCAGGGTATTTCAAGACTCTTTAAAGATTATAACAGAACTGTTAATTTACAATGGAAAGGAACAAAACCCACGAATCCAAATTCACTAAAACCTTTGTTCATAAAAATACAATCTGAGTGTAATTTTGTATGAAAAGTCTATCTTCCAGAGTTACAGGCACAGCATTCTCACATACTAAGTCCTTCTGTAGGCTATCTTGGGGTAGGGTGTCAAGTCTTCAGTCCTACACACTTTGTTGGCATCCATAGTTAAAACATGCCACATACATACATACATACATACATACATACATACATACATATACATACATAGTAAGACTCTGTCTCTAAATAAATATATGAATATTTATTTAGAGACAGAGTCTTACTATGTAACCTGACTGGCCTGCAACTCACTGTGTCAGCCAGAAAGACCTGAATTCATAGAGATCCTCCTGCCTCTGCCTATGTGACTCTTAAGGATACTGAATCCTAGATGAAAATGTTCTTAAATGCTTCAAGCATACAGAAAGTGCGAACCATGAAAATTATAATGAAAGAACAATTAGTTTAGGAATGGAGAAGGGCTGTTGTTGACAGTCAGAATCCTTCATGTCTATGAGGCTGGTCAAATACGTTATTGTGGGAATGTAGAACACGGCTCTACCTGTTTGCATAGAAACAATTTTGGTGGGGGGTGGAGAAACAAACAAGAATGGAAATTGCAAAGAATCCATGAGCAATGATAATAACAAACAGGAACCTGAGTAGCAGATGAGTCTGCTACATCAAAAACCTCCCGAAAAACCCATTGCTTTGAAAGCAATTACACATCTAAAGCAGTTTAAGGGCTATGGGCACTTATCCCATCTCTCTCCAGAACCTCAGCTTCACTGTGAGGTCCCCCCTTGGGGGGATAATCTGAGTTGGATCTGCTCTCCCAACACCTTCTGTGTTCTTGGGTCCCAGAGACTTTTTAAAGGTTCATTCCCAAGGGACTGGCTTTTCGGTCCCTGATTCTTCATGCCAATTTACCACCATTAAATGCTGTAAAATTTCTGAGTGCCACTGTCAGGAAGCAGACAGCACATCAGTGTTGTGTCCTGTTCCTAGTGCCTTCCACAGATCGGCTCTAC
The DNA here is from genome assembly GCA_030556225.1 of Cricetiscus sungorus. Taxonomy (NCBI): domain Eukaryota; kingdom Metazoa; phylum Chordata; class Mammalia; order Rodentia; family Cricetidae; genus Cricetiscus; species Cricetiscus sungorus. Next base: position 3,206,877 of record JANBXA010000411.1, on the reverse strand, counting down.
ATCAACAAAAGGGCCATGCGGGAAACTTTCTGTCTGCCATAGCAAAGACTCGCCTTCATTTCTTGCATTGCTTTAAAAATTCTCACACAAAAATATTTTGCAGGAGCCAACACGTGTTTCATATGTAGCATTTCTTAACATGGGTTAGGAATAATGCTGTGCTTTTCTTGGACACTTGCATGATTTAGTTTGTAAAATAAACAGCACAGTTTCTCTTGTATGCAGCTAAGATTATGTATGTCTATGTATGTATGTATATGTACTATATACACATGCATTATAAAAATGCATTTTAATGCTGTATTTTATTTTGAGAATTTATTTGAAATCTGGACTAAGAATTTATTTGAAATCTGGACTAACGTATTATTTTGCAAATCTTTCTGTTTGATTAATGTATTTTTATAGACTTATTATGATCTATAAATTTTATAAGCATCCTATGATAAGTGATGTTCATTGTTTTCAATTCAAAATATTACCCACATTACTGAGTTAGCTCACATAGAAGTTTGGCTAACATATATTGATGTATTTTTTTTCCCTTGGAGATGTGTAAGTTTTTTCATACTTAATCTCATTGTATGTTTATGTCATCATCATTATATTGAATTGATTATAAAATTGAGTTGATTGACTTAAAACAGATGGGTTTATATAAGATCCTAAGTACTCTATAACTAATAATATATAGCTATAGTTTTATATATATGTATGCATATACAAGATAGATAGATAGATAGATAGATAGATAGATAGATAGGACCTCTAGTCCCCATAAAGTCATTTTTATTCTAGGCATATTTATATAATTTAGAAATATTTTATAGTGTCTTACACAGCATCTTTAAAGAGTAAGAAAACATTATTTGACACTTGAATCTTAGTGCACTTGGTTAATTTTGCACATGTTTATTTATTGGGCAAATAGTAATAATTCTCACTAGAATACATGCATTTTGCGATGTGTACAAAATATCGGAGGGTCAGATGCTGAGATTAAAGGATGCTTTCCTCTTCCCATTATTCTTGGTCTGACTTTACAGCTAACAAACAAAGAACCTGTGGTATGGGAGTGGGAGAATAGTTTTTGCTTGTTTCTTTTATCATTTTTAGACCCCAATAAAGACAGAGGATCTAGTACCTCTGGGTCTGTCATCCCTGGAAGGCTGTTATACATGAAAACTCAAAGCCTTCCAAAGCCAACAATGATATTCAGAAGCAAATAGTAACGTGCTAACCTCATTCACAGTAATCGCAGATAATGTAGAATTTGTGTCTGCCATTTCATTTTGAAGGTAAAATACGGGGCTTACTTTGGAGATTTCATAATATGTCCCGGGCTGCATCAATAGACCCCGAATAACCTGAAATAAAGAGGTAATGAGTGCACTTGACTGTGCCTCATTCAGACTTCCGCTGAAGCATCAAGCCCACTCCTGAGCTACAGACAAAAACCCGAGGGGACTCAGAGAGTGACAACGAGAGGAAGCGAAACCATGCCTTGCCCATGTATCAAGTGGTTGAAAGACCGTAATTGTTACAGAGACAAAGCTAGGCAGTAATCAAGGCCTGGCTCTTGGAAGAGGCTGGTTGGCGGTGGCCACTAATCTGAAATATAAGTAGCACATTCCCTGCAGAGAGCAGGCTTAAGCTGCAGATGCAACCTCCTCTTCTAGTGACCAGGGAAGCGTTTTCTGTGGCAAACCTGCACAGTTCAGGTGGCCAGGTAACTATAGCATGCAAAGATCAAAATCATGCATAGTTAGTATCTTAGCAATTTGCTGACATGTTTTTTTCCTCATGGTTTCATTTATTTTTTTCATTAGGTTGCTCTTTCATCTCTCCTATCTTTAAATCTAAATTTTGCCTAATTCTTGGAATGACTGGAGGAAAGATGTTCCTAGACATCATACCTTAGATAAATTATTTCCTGTCGTATATTAAATTTCCCTTACATGACTCATGTGTTCGGTGGTTCCCAAAGAATTCTAACCAGGCATTAATTGATGTTGTCTATTGTTTTGAGGAAAAATGGATAAAAAAAAAATAAGTGAACACTGAACTCAATCTATGAGGGATATTCTGTATTCTCATTTTAGAGAATAAAATAGCAAATATATTGGTATGCTTAAAATTTGCTTTTTAATTATACTAGGTAGTTTACAGTATAGTTCTACATGTTGAGAGCCTGTAAAGTAAGCTTTTATTTTAAATGCTTTTAATTCACTGACTTTTATAATGCAGATAAAGCATTTTGATGAAAGCCATACCCCGTACCCTCCCTCATCCCCTACCAGCACTCCTTACTCCCAGCTTCTCCATGTACCGTGTTTAACATGTGCATGCACACGGAGTTCCCTCCGCATGGTCTGTATGTGCATGAGTACAGGACCATCTACCGGAGCATGGAGCATTGGTAGCATTTCAGGGCCTGCATATCTTGGAAAAACTTCCCTTCCCCCACCCCCCCAGCAGCCATCAATTGCCAGTAGTTTCTCAGCTGCAGGGAGGACTTCATAAGCCCCTCTGCCATCCATGCTGGGAATTTGGCTGGCTTGATCTTCAGATCTTGTTAACTGACAACTCATAGGAGTGAGATTTGTTTTTACAGATGCTATACCAATTATTGTCAATTAAATCTGTAAATTAAATTAAACAATTAATACAGTATTAATTAGAAATTCATAATTGTCTATATAGCCACCTTTGCCTAAGATTAATTTCTAGTCAAGGCTCCTATCCAGGACATTATTATTTATCTCTCCTTTAAAATCCTTTTGTCTATTGCGATTTCTCAGATATTTTCCTTTTATTTTCCCCCTTGAGACAGGCTGTTACACAAACAGCCTTAGCCCTTCTGGAACTCTCTTTGTAGATCAGGCAGCTGGGATTAAATGAGTGTGCCACGGCAGCCCTGCCTCCTTGTATCTAATTATACTAATTATACAAATTTTGTAGGAGTCCTGGTCAGGTATTTGGAGAATGCAATCAAATACGGTTTTCTGAAAGTTGGAGTTGTGTGTGAGCCATATTGCTTATTGCTGTTAATAATCTTAGGTCAAGGTAATATGGGTCAAATAAACTTATTTTTCCTCTTATTTCTGTATGGAAGTCACTAAGAACAACTCTGATTATGTACCAGTCAGATATGGCTCACCCCCTGGAAGATAGAGTACCTACATAAAATATTTAGAATTTTCCATACAAAATTTGCCCATTTTATATTAAATTAAATCAATTTAATTGTTTGTGAAGTCATTTGTGTCAACCAGTAAGAACTCACAGACATGAATTGCAAAACTGTTTGGAGGACACAATCTGATAATACTTATTGATTGTGTTGCTTACGTTATTTCTCCTTTGGGCTTGGGAGCTGTGTTCCTTGATTTAAATTGTCTACTTGATCAGTTGAGAAAGCCAAGAATATTAGTTAAAGCACATCTCTGAGGCTGTCTGTGTGGGAGTTCCAGAGAGGATTATCCCAGGGGGAAAACCCACCTTGCACCTAGGGAACACTGTTCTATAAGCTGGTGTCCCTGTGGAGTAAAGGAAAACTGTGTTGTCCTACGAGCTCTCTTGTTTCCTGGATGCCATGAAGTCAACTCCTAGGATCAGTCAGGGCCGTGGCCACCATGGTGGTCCAAACCCATGGAACTTGTGAGAGTGGAAGTTGTTTTTCTCAGGTACATGTCACAGCATCAGAAAACCGCCCAGCACCAGCACTCTTTGGGGTTCTGATTTATTCTTTTGACAAGTCTGGGTTGATTTTTGTTGCTGTTATTATTGAAGTGTAGTTGCCTTCTCTTTTGTATTTGAAAGCCTTTCTTAATTTTTGGCATCTTAAGTTTTTTGAAACTTATCACAGATATTACTTTTCCATAATTCAGATGCAACCATTTCTCCGATGAGCTCTTGGGCTCCTTTTACTGGAAAATGGTATGAAAATCCAAGGTTATAATAGGCATAATTCTTGCTGTAGAGGTGTTATTACTTCTAGATCTTTTCCACCGACAGCATGGAAACATGCATCTGTATGGATGCATTTCTGCAGTACTAATGTGTGTAACCATATGTACACAGAGATGAGTGATGGATAGATGCATGGAAAGGAGAATGTAAGGATGGTGTATGGAGAGGCAGATAGATAACCATGAAGGCGTACTGATATTTTCCTTTAATTCACTACTGCATGGATAATTTGATCTTCTGTCATTAGTTGCCTGCAACAGAGCCTACATGTGAGAAAACCAGCATTCACAGTAGTGACTGCTTTTCTACAATTTTCAGTTCCAATGGACTCGCTCCATTTGTCTTACTGATGTTGAGGTTTGTAAATGAATTTGAGCCTTTCTCCCAATTGTGAAAAACATTCCAAGGTTATTTTTTCTTAAAAAAAAATATTTCACCATTAAATCTCAACTAACTTAAAATTTATTACATTTCCATGTATTTTTTGTGCATTAATATTAGTATAATCAACTTTATGTTGTTCACAAAAATGTGAGGTCATGGAATATGGAAATCATTTTTTAGCTGTTTCCACATTGCAGTTTATTCATTGCCTTCATCTCTCTTTCTAGCCATCACACTACCTGGGATAGTGATTCATCTGTCAGACTGTCTCAGGCTTTGTATCTCAGTGTCTGTAGGTTTGGGGAGAATTACTGACTACTGCAGGTTGATTGCCTTTTGCCAGTAGCTTAGGAGAGAACTGCCTTGTGGGACACAGCTGGAGCAATTCTGTTGGCTGTACTTTCAGTTACAAGCAACCTTCTAATCACAAAGGGAAGCAGACATTTGGCCTCCAACATTAAAATAACTGTTTCTGGGGTGCCTAGGTGGCTAAGAGCTCTGAAGAATAGATCCCTTTCTTCATTTCATGCCAGGTAACAACCCATATTTTCAATAGATGTCACAAGAAAAACCATGTTAAGACCTTGCATAAAATGGTTAATATGCCTATAATTTGCGTTTAGTATTTTGTTAAGTTGAAAGCTCACATTAGAGTTGCACTGCAATGTATGAATCAGAGGATTCCAGATCACATTCATTGTTGTCTTGGGTTCTAACAAAGGTGTATGTCCAAGTAGTGCCTTTGTTTATACTCTGAAATTTTAGGAGGAAAAAGAAACAAACCCTTTCAGCCCACAGAGAAATACAAGGTGAACATAATTCTTAAGGCAGGCAAAATAGCAAGTAAAATAAATTGGCTTTTGACATCCCCTGCAGGATGTCAGCCTTTTGTCACATCCTGACATTGTCCTCCAGCGATGGGACATGTTATCTCCATTCACCATTCATTTGGGGACACTGAGGATAAAAAGGTTTGTGAAAAATAGACATTGTCAGCGACCACATGGAATTTATAATCAAAGCCAGACAAGCAAGCATTAATCAAATTCATCCCCTCTCTTTTCCTCCCACCCACCCTTTGTCTCTCTCTCCCTCCCTCCTTCCCTCCCTCCCTCCCTTCCTCCATCCCTCCCTTCTTTCTTCTTTTCTTTCCACCCTGAAATGGTAATAGAAGCCATAGAGTATACACATACACTGAGTTCAACCTAACAGGAGACATTTGACCTGTTCTGGGAGATCCAGAACATCTTTCTCTAGAAGGATTGTTTGCACTGTGATTTGAAAGATCAATAACAATTAACCAGGGAAAGAAAAACAAGAGAGAGAACTCTATGTGATGAACAAACCATTGCCCAAAGAGCTGGGCTGTGGGTACCACACAGGAGAGAGATGAAGCTCAGCAGGGGTATTGGGTTACCACGCTGAAGATCCTTAGAGAATTCACAAGGCAGTGGGTAGCCGTTGCATCTCCAATGTGAAGAGTTCACTTCCTACCCAAGCTTCTAACACTTTCATTTCCTGGTCTTCTTAGAAAAGATCATTCTGGCTAGGAAGAGTATGCTTCATTAATCCATCTACTTCTCTCCCTCTCCCTCTCCCTCTCCCTCTCCCTCTCCCTCTCCCTCTCCCTCTCCCTCTCCCTCTCCCTCTCCCTCTCCCTCTCCCTCTCCCTCTCCCTCTCCCTCTCCCTCTCCCTCTCCCTCTCCCTCTCCCTCTCCCTCCATCCCTCACTCCCTCTCCCCCTCTCTGTATTTGTATATAAAATCTGAATTTTACATGTTGTTTTCCTAGTGACATTGTTTGGTTTATAGTCTCTGTTACTTTCTTCCTTGTCCCCTGCTTTCATGGCAATCACTCACTATGCCATTCACTGTGCTTCCATTTTTCAATTCTGAGATAGAGAAAGTACCCGGATAATGTGGAACGTGATAATATGACCGAGGATAGGAGACAAAACAGTGGGAGAGACAGCTGCAACCATCCTGAGCATCTGTCCAGTCTTTTAGGCCATCCCATTGCCACTTTCCTGGAGGCTGTAGAGAAACTGGAGCGTTATTATTTGTTATTAGACCTCTGTTTCTCCTCTGCGATCCCTGGGGTGCGTCTCTATACAATCCCTGGCCTCTAGTCCCGCCTCTTGGCCCATTCTTCTCTCCTGCAGTGCCTCTCTACAGAAAGGCCGTGTCTGTCTCCAACAAATCATTCAGCATCTTTAGCCCATGAGTCCACAGCCTTGTGTACTGTACAATAACGTCTCTCCATTCATGAGCTGTGCTTCGGCAAGCCTTAAAGTTCATCATTCTACCATTGTTCTGGCTTTTGGCATGCTCTTCCTTTTGATCAGAATGTCTCCCAAACCACATCTCTGTAGTGGCAACTGCCTCTTCCTTCAGGGTTCGCAGGAGGCTTGCCTCAACATAAAGGATTCATTCCCAGTCCCGCGTTGTCTCAGATCTCTGCTCAGCCTCTGCACTGCCGTTTCTGCGACTTGTTAGTCAGATGGTACCAGCTGACTTGTTGATTTGCCTTAGAGGAATGAGTTTCCAGGGGGCATCTTGTCATCTCAGCCTCATTTATTGCACATCCTCACAGCTACTATGGATGCACCAGCCACTTGGCATTTGCCACACATCTCTTGGATTAGTGAATGAGTCAGTCACACATCTCATATTTTCTGTCGTTATTTGGACATGCAGAGCTGTGAGCCAGGACATCTCACCACAAATACAACAGGTTTCCCTTAGGCATGGGTCACTAGCATCCTACTCTCACTCATGGATTTAAACAAAATACTTAACACGGACTGCAGAACAACTTTGTGACCAGCCAAGGGCGTTTTTCTCTTACTGGAAACGCACGCCTGGCACCCCATCCATCAGGTCAGCTTGAACTGCATCCACTGATGGGAGCTGTAGTCTGAGGTTTACGCATTCAGAGCCTTCACAGGTGTTTGCCTCACCCGAGCCTCTTGTCTCTCCCCACGTGGATAAATAATGACAGCACGAAGCATTTACCTTGTGCTGGTTTCTATGCTTAATCTCTGTCGATGCCATCGGTTTCCTACCCTTGCAGGTATCTGGTGCACACGTAGCTGAATCACTCACCGGGGTTCTCGTCTGCGGGGCGTGGCAGAGCTCAGATTTAAACTCAGGCTCTGCTGAAGGCGATGCACATTTGTGCTCAATCTCTTTCTTCACGTCCTCCTTAACTCCACTTTCTTTCTCTGCTTCTTCTGACCCAGTGGTGGGTGTCTTTCAACACCCATGAATGTCTTCACATTCATTTGGCACCTGTCTTTGTCTTTTAATACTTCTTTTTTTTACTTACGCAATTGGTTTTTCCATTTGGAAGCAAAGACCGGAGTCAGGGGGCAGCATAATTTGTGATTTCCTCTCTGAGGGATGGTAAACCATAGTGTGGTCAAGAGCTGCAGTTATGGAGTCAGGCTTCTTAGCTTTTTATTCTGGGACTTTTCTTTAATAGCTGCACTGACTTGAATTTTTTTTCTATGCCTCCTTGTCTCATCTGAATGGTAGAGCATCCGATAATAATACTACCTCAGGAGGTTGCCATGAGGATTGAGGTAATGTCCAAAATGTACTTATAACCATGTCTGGTACAAAATGACCATCCGCGAAACATCACTTACTCCTCCATAGCCGGAAGGGTCTTTTCACCTACATGATGTTCCTTAGTCTCTGCCGAATGGCTGTTATCATTTTGTGGGCTCCTGTGACTTTAGAAAACACGTTCTTACTTGAGAGTTATGTTAACTGCTCTGGGCTTGCTGTCCATCTCTCCTTCATTGAGCCCTGCTCTTGCACTCCTGGGTAACTGAACTGTTGTGAAACCTCTCCCCACTTTGATTTCTTGTAGGCTGAAATCCTTCTAAGGTTGATGATCAGTGCTTTGCACAGTAGCCCATCTTCTCTGTCCTCAGGCCTGCCAGGATCATCTGCTGAACAGTGCACATAACACCTGTTATCACCCACCCAGGCTCCTGCCTCGGTGACCTGGCTGTACCCAGAGGGTTTGTGCTAACTTGGAACCCTGTGGCAACACAGTTTGCAATCAGCAAACTAGTGACTCCTTTCTCCATATTCAGAAGCTGGAGAAAGTTGCACTTGAATATTTATCAATAGCCAGTCACCGCTGAGAAAGAAATAAGAAGCCCCTGGCTTCGTCAACATTTTTGATTGTGCAAAGTGGTTAAGCCACCTGTAAAACATCACACAATGCCAGGCCCTGTCACCCTGAGAATTTCATTCTGTTGAGAAGTAGTTACCATGAAAGAATGTGAGAAATGGGTTTTCTTGCTCTCCCTAGGACTCAGAAAATAAAATGCCTTCCTCAGGCCACCAACATCAATTTCATGCTGTGGTTCTGATTTTTTAAATAATGCTGTGTTGCTAGGATTAAAAAAGCACCTTTGAAGAAGTATTCATTCATTCTGAAGTATGCATGTTTAAAAATGGTGAATGATGGGAAGAAAACCCAGCTTTGGTGTCTGTTTTTTAAAAAGTAGCTAATATTCTAATGCTCACTAACCCCATGGCTTGTTTGAAAATGAGTTTGTACCCACTGCATCTTCATTTGTCTCCTAGTTTTCATGTAATTTGAAAGGGTTAGGCATTTTTCCTGGGCCCTTCTCAGAGGACTGGGTGCAGCACTCTGATTTTACAGGCAAATTTCACCTTGTCACTTTAGGTGGCATTTCCTTCTCTGCTCTTGCTTTGAAAACACTGCGCCTGTGTGTTGCATGGGCGTAGAATGTCCTTCCTCTGAGATCCACTCCATGTAAAACTTTAGATAATTGGTTATGATTTTAGGGACACGAAAGTCAGCAATGTCCATTCTGAGGACAATATCAAATCTTTGCTGGAAAAGGCTGAAAGCCACACCCAACAAATGACCACTCGGTGGACTGACTCATTTAACAAGGGGACTCTTTAGATATATCCACAAGCAAGCCAGCTTTGCCTCCCCCTCCCCCCACAATCTTTAATCAGGAGTTAGAGAAAAAATAATTGTAAATAGGAGGCAGTCAATGAGCAAGCTGCAGCCACGAGGTACGGAGACTCAAACGAACCAGCTTGCACTAGTATCGCTTTTAAACATTAGTGCGTTTATTAAGATATTATAATATTGATGCATGTTGTAGATGAATTATTTCTTTCTAAAAGTGAAGAAATAAACAAAGCTGTATTAAATGTTGCTTCCAAAACTTGAATCGATGCTGTCAAGCTTGAAGCACATGGGGAGCCCCAGGAAGAAACATGACCATCTGAATTGAACACATCTGGGGTTGAAAAGCAGAACCGGTGGCTTGCTGGCCCAAGTCTGTCCTCACCAAGTGAGAGCTGGCTAATCCACGGAGATTTCAGCAATCCAGAGCCCAGTGTCAGTCTGGGCACCCTCCAGGCCAGCTCCATGGGATTTCTTCGGGGGCACCATAGGCGCCGTAGACCTCCTGGCAGGAGAAAGAGGCAGAGCTCCAATAGTTCCCTCAGACTGTGCTATCCTGAAAGCAGAATTATGTTTCATGCTTTTCAAGTCAGTGCAAGTTCGTCAACCCCAGGTGCCAGGAAGGAGTTGCTCCTGTGGGGGCAGAAGGAGGAGAGAGCAGGGCGTGGGTGGAATGATGAAACGATGCTGTAGTTTTAAGTGAGCACTGCAGCAGCACCTTACCCTGTCAAAATCTTGGTCTTATTAAAATACATTTGTCATTTTTAAAAATAAGTTTTAAAACGATGTGTTTCCAGCCAGGAGGTGGTGGCACACGCCTTTAATCCCTTCACTCAGGAGGTAGAGGCAGGCGGATCTCTGTGAGTTCGAGGCCAGCCTGGTCTACAGAGTGAGTTCCCGGACAGGATCTCCAAGGCTCCAAAGCAACACAGAGAAACCTTGTCTTGAAAACCAAAACAAGCAAACAAAAAATGTATTTCCTTATGACACTTTCACGTTTGTTTCATACTTTGCTCATACACCCCCCTCCCACGCGCACACACGCACACACATATTATGCTCGCTTATCCTTCCCAGACCCTTAAAGAATCAAACTCCTTAGCAAGGCCGTTTCACTTCAGGTTACCCACATGCCTCTCACTGGTATCCTTTCTGCCAGCCATTTCCCATGAGACTCCAAGAACAATGGCCCTCTGTTCCTTGTCACCTGCTGGCTTTTACCTCCTTTGCCCTGCTGGATTGGTCTGCAAGGATCCCCCTAACATGTCTAGCCTCTTGTTTTTCTTGGCATTGCCTCCATTGCTGCCCCACCCTCCTCAGACTTGATGACGTCAGTATTTAGGCTCTTTCTGCTAGTGTCTTCAGCATCCTGCATGACCTTTAGCACAGTTCTCACTTTATTACACTGAGCTGCTCATGCATCTCACCCGCCATTAAGAACACACCCAGAACAAGAGCAAGATGTCAACCAGGATGGAACCAACAGGCTAACCCAGAGGAGGGACTCAGTATGCTTCTGTTGAATTAATGAATGAGTTGACCTTGCATTATCTGCATGGCCATTCATATTCTTCAGTGAATTTTTTCTTTTGTACTGCATTTCCTTTTCATCCTCTAAGACCTGAGTTGCCTACTTTAAGGAATACGTACACAGCATTGATCTACTGTAGGAAGAGGTTTCTGATCTCTTCTCTTGAGACTTTATAGAATTACTATATTTAAGAACACAGAAGCACTCCCGAACAGCACCTCGGAGGGTTTCCATGGATTTGTTAAACGTCTATGTTTCTGGAGAGTGTTCTTGAGCATGCTCCCAGAGCTGTGTACTGAGCCAACCGTGTAACAAGCACGATCCATTAAAGGAGGTGCTTTTGTGCTTCAGAAGACCTTTCAAATGTGCAGGTCCTCTCACCTCCTGTCTACTAAATCCTCTAATTCCCTCTAACCTTCCTTACACAAAGGGCTGTGAAGTGAGTGTATTTTGCCAAAATGTTCAGCATTTGGGAATGTGCTTCTGAGACCTTAGCTCTAGGTGACATTCTAACTGGGCAATTGTATATGGAACAATCAGTCCATTCATTGCCTTATCTCCAGCTCTTGTCCAGGAGGACACTCCAGGTTCGTGTGCTTTGAAATCAATGGCACAAAATGTTCCCAAAATAAACCTTTGGCTGCTTTCCATTAATTTCCACAAACAAAGCTTATATATTATATTAAACGATTTTTTATATCTTAAGATTATAATATTCCTATAGGTGATATATATATGATCATATTACATGAAATCATACAGTGATTTCATACAAATAAATAATTATATGTTTATTATTATTATTATTATCATCATCATCATCATCATCATCATCATCATCATCGTTATTATTTGTGTATCCCTTGCTGTCCTGGTACTTGCTCTGTAGACCAAGCTGGTCTTGAACTCAGAGATCTGCCTACCAACTGCTGGGATTAAAGGTATGCACCATCACTACCCAGCATTAAAAAACAAAAACAAAAACAAGTTATTGGGCACACATAGTCAAACTGTTTTTCAATGAATAGCTTAAATATAGGAACCTATCCAATAGCATCAAATAAAGTGTGGGCCATGTGAGGAACTTGATATGCTTTGTTAGAATTGTTTAACATGTTAAGTGGCCAATGTCACAGAGTACAGAGCCATGATTTGATTTCAGTGTGGCTATTCTAAATCCCACTATTCTCTTACCACTTGTCGTCATCAGTCAAAAGGAAGTGTCTGGCTTACAACTCCTAGTCTTTGTTCACGCACATGGTTCATTGATTTTTCTCACACCCCATGACTTCCAGCAGTACCCAACCTATGGGTTACAGCCCCCTTGGGTCTCACGTTATCAGTTATCCTGAATATCAGATATTAATGTTGCAATTCATAACTGTAGCAAAATTACAGTTATGGAGTAGCAACAAAATAATTTTATACTCGGGTGTCACCACAACATAAGAACTGTATTAAAGGGCCGCAGCATTAGAAAGGTTGAGGACCACCAGCTTAGACATTGCACACCCATCTTGCTTACTGTTCCTCAGATTGGACAGTTGTGTTGTGTCCATGATGTTTTGCCTGATGTGTGAGCGTTGTGAATAATGGTGTCTTTTAACTCCCCTGACATTTGTTGTCATCTCCACGTAACAGCTGTCTTAGCAGAGAAATGAAGAATGTTAACACTCTCTCTCTAGTTCTTCTCATTCCAGAAGAGCCTGAACAGGTACCTAGGGCTGAGGATATCATATGCAAAAGTTAACACTTTGAAGCCTGTCTTCGAAAAACCTTACTTTTTTAAACTTAGTTTCCCCCAAATGGTTGACTCCACTCATGCACATCTCTGTCATATGTAGGTCGTGTCTTCGAGTATAGAAAACGATAGGATTTCTCTTGGATATCTATATGTCTTATCCCTTTATGGCTTCATCTTCAAATGCCTCAATGTACCTATGTGTGCATTATGCATGTATGTGCACGCATGCACTGTGTATGTTCACCTGCGAGCAGAGGCTAGAGAAGGACGCTAAGTACCCTGCGCCGTAACCCTGTGCCTCACTCCCTTGAGTCAGGGCCTCTTACAGAACTGGTGCTAGGCGGTTGACAAGCAAGCCCAAGCAACCCTCCTGTGTCTGTCCCTTAGAGTACTTGGGTTACAGACACATGTGATGACATCCAGCCCTTCTTATGTATGTGCTGGGAATTTGAATTCAGGTCCTCCTGCTTGTACAGCAATAGTTCATATGGATTGTACCAACTCTCCAGGTCCCGACGTAGTGGTTTCTATTGCAATTTAAGAGCCATTGTCTCCGTTCCTAATTCTGACCCCTACCCCACCCCCACACAGAAATGCCTGCTATATTCTCTGTTTTGTTTGATTTTTTTAAATATGATTTGCCAATACATTTTGTTTGGTATTTATTAATCCATCCTACATAGAACATGAACTACACACAAAAAAAGCGTCTGGTCTGTTTTATTTTTTACTGTCTCATTAGGTGCTAGATTGTCACTTAGTACTTGGTAGATGCTCAATAAAGATTTTCAAGAAGACAAATGGAAAAGGGTCAGTGGTCAGCCTGCAGCAAGGCTCCGTGGTACTGTGAAAGTGTGGTTCCTCAGTGACCACATGTGTTCTTTCTGGTGCCACCAACATCATCCTGTATTAAGGAGACGCAGATTTTGTTGTGTTTTATGTCCTGCTATCCTAGGCGTTTTCATCTAGATAAACTAAATCCAGGCAGGAATTCCCGGTTGCTTTTCTTATGTCCGCTGTCATTTTTCCTGACATGTTCATGGCCTTGCTGGTTTCTATTTCCCTCCTTGTAGCTGACTTCATCTGCAGACACAGCAGCACTGGCTCTGTTTAGCATTGCATGGTTTCAGGGTTTATTTGCTACATTTCCTCATTGCTATTTTAGCTTATTCTGTGATTAAATAAAATGCCTTGTTCTTTCCACATAAGAGCAAACGGGAGGACAGCATCGCCTATGCTGGCTAGTGTAAACGGATGTCATCTCAGGGCACCCATGTTAGCAGACATAGACCTATAGACATAACCCCTTCTGGGGAATATTTGACAAGTCACCTTTCTTTGACAGAGTCAGACAGGCTGGCAGCCATCTTTAGTCCTGTTTGTGTTTTCACACCCTTTCAGACACTCAGAGATGGCAGGGCTGGCTTGTAACCACTCTACAGCTCAAGAGGCCAACGCGGCCAAGAATTAAAACTTGCCATCTGATATCATGGGAACAAATGTCTGCAAGTGCCAGGGCTAAGATGGGGGTCATTTAAATTGCAAATGTATGGAAAACAAGAGTATGTGGTATTTTGAATAGTTATTACATAGCTAAAATCACACCAACAGTCCTTTGGATACAGGTAGAGATAAATGTCCAGCTCTAAAATAGACTGTATTTTGGGAGAGATTTAGCCAAAATCTCTGTGGTGTCTGTTTACTCAGAGAGCCTAGAGGCGTGCTGAACAAAGGGTGTCAGATCAAAGACTTCCAGACAACCATCTCTCTCTCCTCTCTCTCTCTCTCTCTCTCTCTCTCTCTCTCTCTCTCTCTCTCTCTCTCTCTCTCTCTCTCTCTCTCCTTCTCTCTCTCTTTCTCTCTCCCTCTCTCTCTCTCTCTTCTCTCTCCCTCTCTCTCTTTCTCTCTCTCTCTCCCTCCTTCTCTCTCTCTTTCTCTCTCTCTCTCTCCCTCCCTCTCTCTTTCTCTCTCTCTTTTCTCTCTCTCTGTCTGTCTCTCTCTCTCTCACACACACATTTAGCTTTATGTAAAAAAAAATCTGTAGGGGCACCTCATGAACTTATGTGTATTGGAACACTTTCAAAGAAATTAAAACTATGAGTGGTAACTTACTGTATGTAGACATGTGTCCTTGTGTTCCTAGTCTTCCTTCCATCCCTTCCCTGCTTCCCTCCGTTCTCCTAGCTCACCTCCCTCCTTTAAAAGAGGATTTGTTTTACCTGACGAAAAGTACGAAGGAAACAGAACTGTTTTCTAAGTGCAGAGTTGGAGAGAACGGGAGGAAGTGAGGGTAGCTATCATCAGGGTGAGCGGCAGCAGCCTCAGGTGGGTTAGCGAGAGGACAAAGGGCCCTTGACCTGACCACTGCTTCATGGAACACCTGGGTCCCAAGGGAACAATCAGGCTGTGTAGAGATGGCCAGGTCCTCTCAGCCTTGATCTCTCCACTCTAGGATGCACATGCAGACTGCCTCCTCCATCAGAGAGTCGCTGTGATGGGTGAAAGGTGGTCCCTTGGCTCGGTGGGCACCCATACTCCCTGTTAACACAGGGAGGGAATGAGTGGCTCAGGGAGAAAAGATTAAGTCAAACGTCAGTGCTACACACAGCTTAGACATTAAATCATTCTGCCTGCATGGGTTCCCAGGACTCCTGCCCAGGTGTGCAAGCCAGGCCTCGCCGGAGAAGTGAAGAAACGGCCTAGAGTTTGCATGCGATTGTGCAGACAGCTGAGTTTCAAATGTTGGTCAAGCCGTGTTCTCACATGAAGGATGACTCCTTCACCCAGCATGGTGGCAAAACTGAGGTCGCCATAGTCACACTCCACCTACTTATGGTGGCAGGGCCTTGATGCCTCACACGGATGTTCTCTTGTAGGAATGAGTCCGATATAAGGAATCTGATAGAAAGGCATGCTGGTTTGGACTAGATCACCATGTTGACCATGGATGATCATGGACTGCAGACTTTGTGACCACACGTCGCTGACCTTGCTTGGTGAAGTGAGATTTGCCTCAAGCTTAGGTGGTTGGGGCTGTTCCTCAGTGTGCTGGTCAGGTTTTGTGCACTTGACATAAGAGAGGGCCATCTGGGACGAAACACTTTGGAATTCCGAAATGCCACTGTGCCCGAAACCTCATTTGTATGAGTAGGAAGAAATGACTAGACAGAGCCCTCCGTGGCTCAAGAATTGGTAATTTTTCAGCAACTGGGGATTTCATGTGACAAGGTCGCCTTTAAGAAGAACTTAACTTGTCACTGCGGGACAGTGTTTGTGTAGCCGTTTCTACCCTTTCCTACAAATAAATTTCCCTTTGCCCCAAATGTTTCATCTTCTCATCCTCCTGTCCTCTGGGGAGTTGAGAATAGAAACACATTAGCCCAGATGGCTGTGCACCCTTTGTTTTTCTTGTGTTCACTTCGTCATTCTAAATCACCGTGTTGAACAGGGAAATAAGACCCTGCAGCCTTTGTGGCCACACATGGCTGGCCTTGCTTGGTATAGTGAGATTTGCCCCTGGCTTAGATGGGTTTGCTTGTTCTACAGTGTGCCGATTGGGTTTTTGTCTGCTTCACACACGAGAAGGCCATCTGGGAACACGGAGCTTTAATTGAGAAAATGCGTGCATCAGAGAGGCCTATAAACAAGTTTGTGAGGCATTTTCTTAATTAATGAGTGTCGTGGGCGGGCCCAGCTCATGGTTGTTGGAGCTACCCTGGGGCAGGTGGTCCTGAGCTGTGTAAGAAAGCTTTGGAGAACAAACACTAGTAAGGGGCATGCCTACTCTGACAGCCTGTCATGATGGAACACAACCATAAACTACCAGGGCTATCGGATCCTGTTGTTAGTTATAAAATAAACCCACCCCTCCCCAAGTTGCTTTTGGTCATGGGGTTGGTCACATTGACAGAAACATAACTATGACACAGGTAACTTCACAAAGGCAATTTCAATTTTATTCTATTGTACCCTTTCTCAGTAGAGACTTAGAATAGATAGCATTAAGCACATATGCCAATTATGCTTAGAGATTTTATCGCCCTGTTTCCACGTGCTTTTATTTATGTTGTTCTAGTATTGCCCAAAATCCAGCCACATTTCTTGGTAGATGTTTCTGAAGGCATTATGATAAAGGACATAGATATTGCAGAGATGCACCACCTTGGATAGGTCAACTCTCTAAGGGTCTATTTCCTTCTCTGTAAAAGAGTGGGAACCTGAGATTATAGTTCTGTCAGGGACAAGAAGATGATGCAGGGAAGACAGCATAGTTTCTGATGCATGATAAACAAATAACAAAACTTGGTTGTTCTTTTTCATAAACAGCTGATTCAAACCTGAACTAAGGGGACAGTTAAAGAGCGTGCTTTATTAATTGTCACTTGATAGCTCTGTTTTCTCGGTCTCTGAGATTCAGGCTCCTCGTCCCTTTAGGGAAGTAGTGACAACTGTCCAGCAAGATGTCTGGAAGCACCTTGAGACAGAGTAGATGTGTCTTACAGCAAGCTTTTTGCCAGGTTGTTTCAACATGACTCTTCCCCCATGTCTGCTGGAAACTTGGGGAACCGCATAATGGCAGCGAAGGTCTGCTAAGGGTAAAGGTGAATAAGTTAGGAAGGTTTAGTTCCTCCAGATCCCATTTGCTTTTTGTTTATTAAACAGTAATTTACTGCACTGGCCACAAAAATAAGAACTCTAAAGCTCCTTATACTCTCTTCATTTTTCTCAGCGGTAGACAATAATTTCAACATGTGTTTATGAAATCTCACTCACCTTTCATTTAGATGTTGCTCAAAACACTGCATAATATTTCAAAGTACACATTATTTAGATGTAAAGCCCTAACAACCCCTGTATTATGAGGCAGTTGTGGGAAGGAGCCTAGTCATTGAGAAAGTTTTCTGCTATACACCTTACAACTGCTTTTGGATTTCATGGATTGCATCTTGTGTCACCTAACTGCTTGAACAGGATGGAGTCTGCTCACTTTTCCAAAAGATAGAAATACGAAGTCACCCGTTTGTGGTGATCAGTAGGCGCCCTGTGTGCAGAGACCCCAGGTGTTTCTTGTGGGAGATGAGAACTACTGGATGGGGGGTTGGGTCGGGGAGTGCTTGGTTTCCCACCTCTTAATCCCCACTTCCTGTTTCAAGAGAAACATATACAACTCAAATGTGTGACAGTTGGCTTGGCTGTTCTGTGGGCATAGGGTGAGAGAGAGCAAGTCAGAAATATAGACTCTTGGAGGAAGAGTCCTGAGAATTTGGAAATATTCACCCATTCCTACCAAAACATGCATTCCTAATTCTCATGTAAATTTAGCATCTATTTTTAAGCAAAAAAGTCCTCAAAATGAAAAAATTCTGCGGAAAAATTCTGATCTTTTAATGAATAATTTATTGTTTTAAGAAAGTTTGCTTCATGGAAAGAATCTCAGCCTTACAATTCATAATAAAGACTGAATCTTTGAACTAGTCTATTAAATATATTTCATCTTAAATGCAGCATTGGTAAACTGAATAGGGTACTTTCAAAACATTCCTGCTTACAGGATCCATGATCAGTTCCCAGGACACACATCTGGTGACTCACAATCGCCTCCAGCCTCTGGGTACATCTGCACTCACATGCTCAAATCTCAACGCAGACATCCTTAAAAACATATGTGAACAAATAAAACTTTAAACTACAAAAAGGGATCCCTACTTATACCAGACAAGGTTGATTCTATAAATGCACACTTAGTTAAACCCAAGAGAATTTTCTCTCAAAAGCAACATATTGACAAGTTAAAAGACAGAGCAGGAGCGTGTGGAGATGACCTGGTGGGTAAGAGTGCCTACTGTGCATGTGTGAGGACTGCGTTCAAATTCTGAAAACGACGTAAAAGCCTAGATTCAGCACTTGTGCTTATAACTCCAATATTGGTGGGTGGAGACAGGCATAACGGAGCTCACTGGCCACCTGCACAGGTGACACTGAGAGAGCTTTGGGTGCAGGGATATAACCTCCCTGTCTCAAAATTGACAATGGAGAGTGACAGAGGAAGGCGTCCAGTGTTGTCTCTTGACTTTCACATGTGTGCGCATGTGCACATGTATCCCATACCGACATGGGTACATCACACGCGCACACACACACACACACACACACACACACACACACACACACACACACACACAAAGGAAAGAAACATTTATTCTTTTAATTAAATAGAGAGAGGGTGTGGGCTTATAATAACAGGTGCCAGGGTGGCATTTGACCAAAACTTACTTGACATTCACTCACTACTTTTATGTTAAATGTTAAAAGGCACGCTGAAATAGCGATGACGAAGTGTAGCATCTGTCCCAGTAGACAGACAAATTGTTAAGTAGGAATCATGTTCATTAAAGCCAGCATTATGATGTAATATAATATATTTCACAGAAGGTCCTCTTTTCTATTTAGGTCAGAGTAGCAGTTTGACACATAAAAATAGAATGTGAATGGCTTTATGACAACTTGAGGATTCATCTAGAAGAGCTAAAGGAATTAGTGTAAGATAATTGTGTTCAAGTGGTGATTGGGTATGGTGACCAACTACAAAACACCTACAGAGAATTTATTAGCAATTAAACTTGAATTAATACCCAGTTAGAAATATAACAGGAAAGAAAACTGCCTTCCCAAACAACAAGCAGTTCTAGGACTCAAAATGCTCCATTCTTTTTTAAAGTATTATTTCCCTTCCTTCCTCTCCTCCCAGACCCTCTTCTCCATCTCCCACTCCAACCGCTGTCCCCACACCCCAACCCGCTCCCCTTTGCTTTCTGTTCAGGAAAGGGCAGATGTCCCATGGATAGCAACAAAACATGGCATATGTAAGAAGTTGCAGTAAAACTAAGCATCTCTCTGTGTATTGAGGCTGAGCAAGGCAACCCAGTGTGAGGAGTAGGATCCCAAAGCCAATAGAAGAATCTCAGACTGTGCCTGCTCCCACTTTTAGAGTCCCACAGGAGGGCCAAGCTATACCACTGTAACCTATGTAAAACATTTAACGTCAATACCATGCATCTCCCTGGCTGTCGGTTCAGTCTCTGCGAGCCCCTGTGAGCCCAGGTTAGCTGATTCAGTGAGTTTTATTGAAGGGTCCTTGATCCCTCTGGCTCCTCTGACCCGTTTGCCCTCTCTTCAGCAGGAGTCCTGCAACTCTGCCTTATGTGGGTCTTCATAATGGAGGAAGTGGCCAACCAATGACTGGCCTGGCCTAACGCCCATATCAGGAGAATAAGCTCATCCTGAAACTCCCTGGAGAGCCAGGGCCCGCAGGCTGGATGACCCAGAGACCTAGGATAGACCCAAACACAACTGGAGAACACGAAGACTTCAATGTAACGATGCTAACAGTTTTCTGATATTCTCACAGATGGGTGCTTTGCCCATTTGTCATCAGAAAATACACCATTATTAAGGGAAAATAATAACGTTTTTCAAGAAGAGAAGAGTAATTGAAAGACAAATAGCCCATCCAAATTAAATAATACTTAAATAGCAAGCAACAATAGGAGTTCATTGTTAATTCTGGCAAAATGTTTACAAATATGTAAGGGAGTTAGGATGGAAGAAAGTCACAATAAAATTGAAACCTTAACAGATAAAGGGTACGGAGGAGTAACACTCATCACCTGAGAGACTTGTGATGAAAATGACAGATTTAGAACAGTTATTTAGGCCAGAAATTGGGACATGGTTTGGACTCCAAAGAGGAACCGTGTTCTGTATGTGTGCATGCACATATGTGTGCAGATAGGACTGATTATGCATCTGTAAAACCATCCGATTGAAATAGCATTTGAATCATCACATGAAAAGGATAGTTATTCAAATGCTAGCAAACCAATGGCCACTTGTTTTGGAAAATAGTATAAACTTAGATCCTTTTATTACCCATTTACTTAAAAAATATATATTAGGTAAGGTTATAATTCAAATAAAACTAAAATACTGTTTATTAAAATGTCATACATTTTATTAGGATAAAACTAAAAGGTAAGATTATAAAACATTAAAATAAAAGATAAAACGTGTATGTTGAAGTAAGAAAAGCATGGAGAATGTCTGGCAGATATGTATACACTAAAAAGTAAATAGCCTGGCATGGTGGCACATGCCTTTAATCCCAATACTCTGGAATGCAAAGGCAGGCAGATCTCTGAGTTCAAGGCCAGCCTAGTCTACAAAACAGAGCAAGTTCCAGGTCAGCCAGGCTTACACAGAGAAACCCTATCTTGTATGTATGTATGTATGTATGTATGTATGTATGTATGTATGTACATGTGTATGTGTATATATGTGCATGTATATATATATATTTATACACACACACATATACATATTTCTGCTCATCTCAAACACCATAGCTGTGATATAACAGTGAAAGGCAAACAAGAGTGGCTGCTTCCAGTGTTGCCAAAGGAGCATTTAATTTAATGTCTGATGAGCTCTGAAGAATTACTAAGGACAAAGATGACTGACCCTACAGAGAAATGACAGCAATTCTTAGAAGAAACATGAATGGCCAATAACATGAATAAAAGCCCGAGTCAGAGGATCATTGTTCTCTCTCAAGTGTTAAAGATTCCTATAGAAACACGCACAGCAGAAAACAAACGATAGTGCAGGTCAGGACGCATGCTCACTGCCATGTGGGAGTCTGGGGATCTTTGTACTCATCAGTCATTACTGGAATTTTTTTATTTTATAAGCCACTAAGTTCGTGTTAAAACAGGTATTCTGAGAAAATAACCAAGGCTCTGTGAAAGGACTTAACTACACCACTGTTTATTGCTGTGGAAGGGGTGGGTGCGTGGGTAGGGTAGAATGAACTGGATATTGAGAAGAGAGGGTTAGCTTCCTGTAGTAACATAAATGTATGTGATGCACAAGTATAATAGTTTTACAGAAGATATTTATGGAATCCATAAAATGTGGGCTCACTTTTTAAAGATGAGAAATGTTTAAGTAAATCTAACTGCACCATTTGTAAGGTTGAGGGAGGAGGATTGTGTTCAGTCTACAAGGTTTGCAAAGCTGAATCTTGTGTCAGCACACACACACACACACACACACACACACACACACGCACGCACGCACGCACGCACGCACGCACGCACGGAGGGGGGGGAGACATCTGGGAAACATGGACTCCCAAGAAAAGGTCTCAAAATTGTTGTACTTAATTTCTGTCCTCCTAGTGAGGTGATGTCTAGAAAAAGTTTCTTCATCTGGAAACTGAAAGAATAAGCGTAAATTATTTCTGAAGAATTTTAGCAAAAATTCTTCACAATTCCCGAGCAATGATTATAAATAACCTTGGAAGATTTTTAGGAATCTAACTTTGCAGTTACTCCAATAGAATAAAAGTAGACTTGGTCAAAACTACTCTCAAGTTTAGTTACAACTTAAGCCATGGTAATCATTTTTAAGTTGTATGTACATGTGAATCTTGAGTGTGTGTGTGTGTGTGTGTGTGTGTGTGTGTGTGAGAGAGAGAGAGAGAGAGAGAGAGAGAGAGAGAGAGAGAGAGAGAGAGCACGCATGCATGCATGCTGCTGCTTCTGTCACAATGTCTCTCTTGATGTGGGGTGGAGTGAAGCGGATGAAGACTGATGTTGGAAGTCAGCCGTCTCTCATAGGTCTCGTAGCCTCAGTACAGGCTCTTATGAATGTGTAATATGTCCTGTTGCCTTTCTTGCTGTTTGGAACCCTACTGAAAATTCTTGGTTATGGTGAGGCTATGTAATCAGCTCACACTGAGAAGCTGTAAGAGCTGTGATGATTGAAATAAATCCCTCCACTAAGTAGAGTTTCGCCTGTGTTCCAAAAATCTGTAGAAAGTGCTGCTTCTGCTGGGGAATGCCACCCGATTCTCATTTCTGGACAATAGTTAAAATGCCTGCAAAGTAATAAATTGTGCTATTTCAAATGGGTTTAAGTACCTTGCTGTGATCATGAAATTAAAACATACACACACACACACACACACACACACACACACACACACACACACACAAGAGTTTTAATTTGCTGTTAAACACTCCAGGTTCACAGCAGCTGGTTGGAGGCCATACACAATAGTGCAGAATGGCCTTTAAGAAGTGATTTGCTTTGTTCTTGCTTAACCTGGCAGACGTCACGAACTTCTAAGACGCAACATACTTTATTTGTCTTGCACCACCCGAGGACTTGGCCAGCAGCATCTGTTTGTTTAATGCTACTGTTGACGCGGTGCTTTTGCCTGGGGAGCCCCAGGTGCTTTACAGAACCAGCCAGCCCTTCACGCAGCAGCCTTCATGCCTGAGAGTGTGATGAGAATTCATGGGAGATTCAGCATTGCCTACTCTTATTTCTGTTTACCCAGTGAAACAAAACAAATATTTCCTATTCCCTCAAAGGGCTGGTAGCAAAAAGTTGTGGCACTACATCACTGGGAGTTTACTTCTTGTGTAAACAGAGAAATTCTTGTGAGGGAAATTGGCCACACACCCAACTGAACCAAGGCCACCATCTGCCCAGCACATCTCTCCACCCTCCTTTCTGCATCACCATTCTCAATTGTTTAGATCGCTCTCCTGAATATTTAGATAGTGTATATCTTCACTGCTTACATAATAGTCAATGGCCTACTACCAAAACATATAGTTTTAAAATGGACACTGTTGGTCCATTGTGTTCAACTATGAATTTCCAGTAACTAGTTGCATGCCTGAAACATGATTGTAAATGCAGCCGTCGGATGGATGGATGTATGGATGGATGGATGGGATGGATGGATGGGTGAAATTGCTCAGTAGTGCCATAAGACAGCATTAAGTCTCTTATTCACAGTCAGTTTGATATGCAGACATTCTCATGATATGCTTAAAGCAGCCCTTCTCTCCTCTCTGTCTCCCTCCCTCTGTCTCCTGGTCCTCTTCAAAAGTCTTCTGGTGCAAACAGAGAGAGCATAGCACCACCAGGTTTGATGACATTCTTGTACTGATTCCAGGAGGAACATCTGCCTCCCATCCCTAAGAAATGCTTAACAAAGATTCCAAATTCAAAGGTTTTTAATTTCAACTGCTCATTTTGTTTCAGTCCACAGAGTAGCCAGAGCTCACAAAAGAGTGAGATATTATATTTAAAAGCATATCCCGCTGATGGATGATTATAAGAGCTAGCTCCCCAGTAGAATGGCACTAAAACCAATGTCTGCCTGGATAGGTATGAAGACACTATGCTCACATGGGATCGTTAGTTGTACTGTAGTGTAAGAGAACGGCAAGCCTGGTCTTAGCTGTTGTACCAGCTCTTTTTAAGTATTTGCTTACTTTAAGTTGCTCAATCCAGTACTTCCTCAGTAATTTGATGTGGCTCCATGGCAAATATCGGCCTGCATAAATGAATTACTCCACGGGATCAGCTAATTCAGAGCTAAAGAAAACAAAACAAAACAAAAAAACCAGATTAATGGGTGAGCAAATGTAAATCAGAGATTTTATCAGGACACAATATTCTGCCATATTGCTCATCTTTTCCCCTGGTCCTTTGAAACTGATCACGTTTAACTTGTTTCAGGGACAAGCAGTGAGCTTTGGATGGAAAGGGACTTCTGTAGGAAATCCTTTCTCTTGTCACCCAGTTAAACTGGATGTGTGATTGGTGTCTTACCCATGTACAATCTGATTTAGAAGAACCTTTGGGTTCTCACATGGGTTGGTTTTGTAGTGAGATAGGAAAAAGAAAGAAAGGTAGATACTATTAAAACGCTTCTAACATTTCAATTAGTCACAAAGCTTGCAAAGAGGAAGTAGACTATTACTCAAGGCTAGCAGTGATGCTCTGATGTTCATGGGTCCCGAGCACTTTCGCTTTGCGGGTCTCTTTCTCCCATTAAAAATAAAATGATTGTATTTTTTTTT
This sequence comes from Cricetiscus sungorus, assembly GCA_030556225.1. Lineage (NCBI taxonomy): Eukaryota > Metazoa > Chordata > Mammalia > Rodentia > Cricetidae > Cricetiscus > Cricetiscus sungorus. The sequence goes on along the minus strand of JANBXA010000411.1, from coordinate 3,182,339 downwards.
GCTACACAGATATAAAAATTAATATGATCTACACCAGATTACATTCATTTCAAACACCTTTAGCACTTAAAAGTATCATGGGCCTTGGGTGAACTGTCTTTGGTGCTATATTGTGGGCTATATGCTTTCTTTTTGCTTTAAAATTTAAAAAGACTTTAATTTTTGAGGATTTCACTCATGTATACAGTGAAATATGGTTGTATTGACCCCTCATCTCTCCCACCCAGCTCTTCCCTTCATCATTCCCCTGCGAATTCCATCCTTATGTTTGCTTGTTTTTGCTAAACCCACTCAGGACAGTAAGAGCTCCCCATATGTGATGGGTGTGGGGGCATGCTCCGGAAGACTGCCAGTGGCCACACCTTCCATAAAGAATGCTTCTCCCTCTTCCAAAGACTGTTCTGGGGCCTGGAGATCATCTGCATCACAGTGGATATGCTGGTTCGTTTCTCAGGCAGGCTTGCTTGAAATTTGGTTATGTGTGGAGCTCTGAGTGGATATTTAGAAAATCTTTCAACTTTGCCCCGTTTGTTCATCTTTCCTGCTTGAGTGTTTTTTTTACTGTTCACATTAGTTCCCACAGGTAGGCATTCTACCGATTCTACCTCTGGAGCAAAGCTACTCCAACAAACCCTCGGGTTTCTACCTGCAGCTCCCTCGCAGAGTGTTCCCTTGTCTCCATACATTCCTATTCTTGAATGACTGGTGCCACCACAATTGCATTCACACCGTGAATTTGTACAATAAAGGCAAAGCTCGAAATTTTTTTCCATGCAGAGAGTACTTAGAATTTACTTGAAATCATTCTCCAAAATAAAATGTGTGCTGACACACGTTTCCTGCCATGCCAGTGAAAGCCATTCTGCTGTACTGGGATGCAAAGGCTCGGTCATGGTCACGTTCAGTCACCAGCCATTGAGGCTGCCTTACATCTGAGAACTTCCTAAAGCCAGTTGTCTGTGGCTTTAGGAAACAGAGCCCCCGTGCACACACACACACACACACACACACACACACACACACACACACACACACACACACACCACACACAGCCCACCCTGGGATTCGTGAATTTCACCTAAGAAAGCCCTGGTTGACAACTCTCTGAAATTAAACCAAGTGACATATTTCAACACTCTTCTTCCAAGTACCACTAATTAACTACAACTTTTTTTTTTTTTAATTTGGGGCCCATCCAAGCAAATAATTCTGGACTGAAACTCAGCCCTGCCAATTCCTGGCTGCACAGGGATATATGCCCCTCATGGGGCTGACAGGGTTCAGTTCCAGGTAACCCCCTGTAGGTTCTGCGGCTGGAAGGATGAATTCGGTACAGGTCTTTCCTTCAGGTTGCAGTGTGGAGCAGGTCAGCCTGGCACTGTCTCAGCAGCCCAAAGTACCCTAAAAGTAAAGCGAATGTGACGGAACCCAAACAAGATCACAGTCAGGAGAATAATTAGTGATGTTTGGTTTCTCTCTTTACTTCCCGTGTTTCATTTGCTTTGTGTGTGAGTGGGTATCAGCCCAAGAAGATGGCTAGGTGTGAAGATGAGGATGAATAAATCTCATGGAGCATAGAATCCTGGATGTACAGATTGCACACACTTCAACACCATCACATTTCGTGTTTGTTTGTTTTCTGATGGACAACGAGGCACCAGAAAGAAATGAGTGAAGAACATTGCCTTCAGCTACTCAAGTGATCCTACCGCTACACAAAAGAGGCAAGACTATGTCCACAGAATAGTTTAATAGGAGAATACATGTGATTTAGCCCAGGGATGGCAATAGAAGCCCTATAGCACACAATATACCAAAACAAGACAAACGATGTGCCTCTATTCAGTATTTGTAGACAAGTCTTTGTTTCCATCTGTACATGGATGTGATAGAGGGAGTCCTTATGAAGAAAAATAAAATGCTTCATATTTTCAGAGTCAGCTTATTAAAAACAAGTAAACTAACTCTGGGGACATGGACAGTTTCATATGGACAGATGTCTCTGAGCCCTGCCTACGAATTGCTGTCTGTAGAGGGGGCTGCTCTTAGGGCATACACTACACTCTAACAACCATTTGCTATATCTGCTTCCTAGCAGCTCATTCTCTCCAACAGTCCCCACACAGAGAGTTTCCAATTAACAGGCTACGGTTGGCCAGACTTGACCAACCACTGTGAGAACGGGGTGTCCTGAGATTGTGGGGATTTCTCACCATCACTCTGAGCATCACTGACAGAGATGGATTTCTTGCCTTGCCCTTTCTTGTCTGTGTTAGCAGCAGCAAAGGTTGCTTTTGCCAGCAGGGTGCTGATTTTGAATCACAGCAACACAGCTAAAACATCTCGCTCTGCAACCGACAGAAGGAAACAAGTCCTGGGGGGAGATCTCTTTGCCAGTTGTAGACCAAGGCTCCTTTGCTTGTATCAAAGCCACCTTGGCCTTTGCCAGCCTTGTAACACATGCCCTCTGACATGGTAAGAACTAGCGTTAATAGGATAATTTAATCCTTGAGAACCTTCTTTGATGAATGAGTACATTCAGGGGCTCTCTGCCAGCTCTGTTTCTTGTGCCTAGTTTCCTCTGGGGCAAGGAGCTGAATGACAGTGGTCCATGTCCAAGCGTCCCCTCCTGTCATTGCTGTGGGTGTTATGACCTTCTTGCCTCAGTCATAAAGAGGGTGTGTACACTTTCCATGCCTCAACTGGGGGTGTTTAGAACTGTGTGTTCCCATTTCCAGGACTACAGTTTGAAAACTAAGAGAGCAAACAGAATTTACCCATCAGCTCACTTGGAGACCTTATCTCCTCTCTATCTACTCTATACATAAATATCCACAGAACCTTTGGCTCTGTGGCCTTTGTTTGTTTGTTTGTTTTAGTTTGTTACTATCTAGTGGATTTTCTCTTTCAATGAAGACATAAGAAGAAGGTTTCCAGTTAAAGACGAAAGGCAATAAAGGGAGGAGAATAAGGTGTGAAAATAAAAAATTATTATGTACATGTATAAAACTGCCAAATGGAAAGAAAAGAAAAATCCCAAAGATGTCGTTACATGAAATGAAACGGTGTGTGTGTGTGTGTGTGTGCGTGTGTGTGGTTTGCCTGATCTGGAAGTTCAGAAAATCCACATAATGAAAAGGTCTGGCTTGTGGGTGGGCACCCTTCCATCCAGACAGACAGGAATGTGCTCAGGAGTCAGGAGGCACAGGGGCTTGTGTCACCAATTTAGGTACCTATCTAGAGAACTCCTCCTGAGCTTGCTTGTATTTTCTGAATGAAGGAGCTGGCACTTCATCTTCCTAGGCCTCCCCAAGACTCCTTTTGTGTCCTGACAATGTTTTCTTTCTTTTCTGTTTTTCTTTTCTCCCCTCCTCACAGAAAATGCCTGTGTGTGGAAGCCCTTCAAATACCCTTTACCCATGAGAGCTGAATGTGAATATAGATTTCACCATTGGTGATGACAATTAATGGCCATTCCCAAGGCCATTTCTACTCTTCTAAGAATTAGTTCTTTCAAACAAGTATTTGCACCTAAATGAATCCACTGGGACGCTTTAACAATTAACCTGTCCTACAAAGGGTTGCTGAAACACACTCATAAAACTCAGCACAGCCCCTGACCCTTTCCTCCCCAGCTTTGGGGCTCACTGATTCTTGTCACCATGCCAGCACCTGAGAACACAATGATTTTTTTCTGTGTCACTCATGACGAAAGACCCAGCTGGCGCGAACCCAAATTTTGCAGCTGGCTATTAATTGAAGAAAGCTCTTCCCTCACTCCTTAGTCAAACACGGTCTGATTCAGCAGATCCTTTTTGCTCCCATCCCTTCTTTTATAACAGGGGAAAGAAATCATGAATACTTTCGCTTGGCTTTGCTCGTGGTGGGCCGTAAATGCGCTGGCAGCACTCAGATAGTAGTGTTAATGCTTTCTGGACTGTTCTTGCCAATTGAATTTTATTTCTAAAAGAGTTTGTATGTCTCATTTCAAAGGCTTTCATAGTGTTCTGTAGAAGGAGATGCTATATGCTCTATTTGGTCTTATATACTGCAAAGTCATTTCCAAAGCAATCTCAATGAAATTTCAAATTCTGGCATTAGCGGGGAGGGTTCTGGTTTTATGAGCTGATTACTTTTCAGTGACATTGGACTGTGATTGTTCTTTTAGTCTAAATACATCTTCAAGAGACATTTACAATGATATATGTGTGTGTGTATATTTATACATATATAGCAGACACATATATAGTATAAAAGTATATGTAATATGTACATTCATCATATGACACATGAAATGCCAACATTTTAGATCGGTGCATTTTATAATCAAATAAGAAAGTACTTGACATGAAATGATAGTGGATGATAAAATTGTGGAATTTTTACATAAAATGAAAATCTCTGTGGAAATGAGGTGGCAAAATTTTTTTAGAGGCAATGAAAATTAATGCATCAACTTGATCTTAACCAGGTGTACCAATTCTTGGAAAAAATATGTTGCTCTACCAGAGGCCAATTTGTGCTTCCTTCACCTCATTTTCTGTCCTCACTCTGTTTTCTGGATGCTGAATGACTAGTCATTATTTTACACCGAATCCTGAAAAGAAACTTGCTCGAGATGGCAAAATTGCACTCTGTCCAAGTCTAAAATGTCTGTGAGGGATTCAGTAGGACCTGACCAACAGAAACCTGGAAAGAAATCAGAAAAGGCCAAGAAGAAAAACCATTAGGAGATAGCAGGAGAGAGTCCAGAGAACCAGTTTGTCCCTGGAGACCCGCGAGTCACTAGGGAAAATGCTATCAGAGGGCACGAGAGAGTCCAGCTTCGGTTGCAGGGGCACAGCTGCCACAGGCAAGAAAACCCTGAGGGATGAAGTAGCTGTGGAGTGAACATCCAGCGGAGGATTTTGCGCACGTGAAGTGTTTTCTGGGGACTGGATAGCCTAGGTGAGGGGGGTGCTGGAGAAAGTAGGAAGTGGCAGTCCCTCCAGACCAGGATCTCAGGGCTGTGAGCTACTTATGCCCCAGGCTCCTAGAGTGGCTCCATCCTTGGGAGGACTTTTCATGGTTGCTGAGCAGCACTGAGCAAATTCAGCCGAATGGGATCTGAAGCTGTGTACTGGGTACCCCTGCAGCATGGCCCGCAGGATTTTAAGAGGCCATTGGTGTAAAATGCTAAGGAAATGTTCAGGCCTAACACTGGCCCTGTATAAAGGGGAAGTAGATGGTATCCAATGGAGGAGTTCCTTCTCTTACATACACTAGAAATTTAAGTGGACAGAGTTCTATTTTTATGTGTATATCTGAGTATGACACCAGGGATCTATTTTGAAACATAACTGGAAATGTTCCATAAAGTTTCATGTGCTTCTGTCTGGTGACAGATGTCTTTGAGTAGATGTGAGGTTAGAGGCTTTATGATTTTTACACTCTAATTTCCTTCATCTACAGCAATGATCTCAGCTTTTGGTACTATTTAATTCATAAACTTGGGTATCATGTTACATTCTGATATTTCTGTGTTTCCTAAGTTTTCTTCGTTTTCCTGAAACAAAAACATACAAAAAAAAACCTTAAGTTCTGACAATGAATGTTACATATTAAGCATTTTCCATCTATCTGAGAACTATTTTTAACTATAGGGATAAAGAGCAATGGTTGAGATGGACTTTGATACTAAAGAAAAAAAAAAAACCCATCCGGTAATGATAACAGTGGGTAGAGCCTGGAGTCTCCAAAAGCCATTACTAAAGACATTACATACTACTCTCTTCTTTAAAACAGGGTGGGAGCCCTTGCTATATTTACCTGATACTATGATTGATACCATGTCACATTGCCTTTCAGTAAGATTAAAACATGTCTATCAGAATTACACTTCCTCTTCTCAAGGCCCCTTCTAGGCTACATTTTCACCCCCATCACAATAGCTGGTGTAATGGTGTGATGTCAAGGTTCCCGGATAGCCTCCAGAGTGAGTGAAAGTTAAAATCGAGAGCTTGTCGAGGGCCTTGAGGCTGGTGCTGCAAACGTTCTCTCGGGATCATTGTAGCTGTGAGTGAAAGCTCAGAAGCGTTTCAGTGGGGGATGATGTGAGGAGATTGGAAATCTCTCCTTGCGTCTGTGGCTGTGAGAGTTTGAATGTGCAGTGGAGGAGAGAAGGAACTAGAACTTTAAATGAACTCATGTGGGGGCCCTCATTGTCATGGGACTCACAAAGAGCTTCACCATCAGCCTCATAGACAATGGCTTTTCCTCCTCCTGCCAGCTTAATTGCCAGTTTGGCTTCCCAACAAAACAATCACCATGGAGGCAAGTGTCTTTGCTGTGGAAGGCCAAACCTCTTAGGAAAAAAAAAAAACTTACAAAGATAAGATTTTCCATTTTTATTTTTAAGGAAATGTCGAATCGTTGTATAAAGTTGGAGCACCAAAACCAGGTTTCAGAGATTTAGACAACAGTTATAAATCATATTGGGTAGGAGCTGTAATTCAGATTTTAGTAACAAAAGAAAGAAGAAGGGAAGATGGGGTACTACATGGTAAATTACCATTCTGAAGCCACACAGACACAAAGGTGGCCCATACAACAAAAGTGTGTATTTCACATCTCAGACAAGCAGCATCAATGTCACCCAGGACCTAGTTAGAAATACAAAGTCCCGGGTCCCATTTTAGGCCTACGAGGCAGAGACCCTGCAGTTGAGCCCGTGAATGCCCATTCATAAAAGACTTCCAGGAGATTGTGGTGTATGTCATGGCCTGAGACCCACTGGTGTCTGCACACAAGGGAGATCATTCTGTTCCCCTTAGGGTGTGTTCTACAACAGTCACAAATGTGGGGACGGCGGTACATGCAAGTGTGTGTTAGTGGCATTCTGTTTCAGAGGAAATGGAAGTTAGGCTCGCACACCTGTCTTTGAATTTTTTTTTTATCGTATTAAGAAGTGAGCAGAGAGGTACAGTGAGCTATTTATGTAATTATGTGGAAATAATGAAGTTTGTTCTAGCAAAAAGAGGCGTATCTCATGGAAAAGCCTTCAGTAATACTCTGTCTAGACCAAATACTCATTTTAGAGGCAAGACACACAAAAGAAAATTACCTTCTTCATCAAGCACAGGGGAAATGATGTTTTAATTCTGTAGAGAAGTAATTTTGTTTTCTGCAAGAAATGGGCAGACTGATATTAGTAATTGAATTTACTTCTCAAGTATAATGATGGCTGCTGTAGTTCTTACTAAGGCTGAAGGAAATAGGGTGGAAATGAACTCTGGAGGGTAGAAGAGACAGCTTGCCTCACAAGGGCTTACACACAAACCTAAGGACCCGAGTTCAGGTCCCAGCACCCACGGACAAGCCATGTGCTGCCCTGCACATCTGTGTCCCCAAGACCAAAGAAAGAAGATGGGCAGATCCCCAAAGCTCGTTGGACAACTGACTAGCCCAAACTGAGATGCATGTTCAGTGAGAGGCCCTTTCCCCAAAACTAAGATGTGTCTGTGTGTAATTATTACAGGATGTGGTCACTTTCTAGACAAAGGAGAAGGCAGATGTTATAAAGGCAATGCCCACTCTGAGACTCCCACACATCAGGCCAGGGCGGGGATTAGGAGGGAAGAAACACGTTACCATTCCTGCTGAGTAGAAATTAACCAGGGGAAAGGCAGAGCGGACAGAGACAAAGCCATATGCCAGGTTCAAGAGTGGACCTGTGCCAAAGCCACCACACTGAGCATGGCTCCACCTGGTAGATTCTGGGGTTGGTGGCAGAGGCACAGAAGCTGAGGAACTATAGTAGTTAACCCTGAATAGAAGGCAGGGACGTTGTGGTTTAGGATTTGTTTACACCAAATATACTGGATGGGGGTGTGGACAGCAACAAAGGCCAGTAGGGAAATCCACACAGAAATTCTGCCAAGTGGGTGTAGCCTGCACCCGCTCAGAGGGAACTGAAAATTAAAACGGTCTAGGAGAGATAGGCTGTGGGGGAACTGAAAATTAAAACGGTCTAGGAGAGATAGGCTGTGGGCCTTTAAACCCTGGTGGTTCACTGGGCTTAAAAGCTGGGGAAGGAGAACTACCTAGTATTCATTTAGGGCAATTGAATGAATTAAGGCTGTGCACTGGCACAGGGGACTCTTTCTGGAAGAGCTCCTATATTCCTTTCCACTGAGCAAGGTCTGAGAACTGTGGCTGACCAGATGGAGATGCCTAATAGAGCCTGGGAAAGGCAACACAGGCTAGGAGCTCGAAAGACCAGACTCCCCTGTTGCCCTCTCTAACCACAAAAATCCCCATCGCCTCTCAATCAATACATAGGTTAAGCTCAAGGCCCGGTGGCCCCATAGTGAATGGGAACTGCTCTGATTGCTGGTTTTAAATGGCACATGCTTTTGAGAACTGCATAGTTCTGAAACACACACACATAAAAGTGGCTAGAAAGCAATTTTGTTTGTGCAATAAAAATCTTCTCGCCAAAAAACCAGATCTGCTGTCCATCAGTTGGATTTAAATTTCAACAATCGAGGATGCCAGGGAACTTGGGGGTATAAGAGAACTCCTCATTTTCACTAGGGATAATTTCTTGTAATAATAAAAAAAATATTTTTTTCTGTAGATCTTTTGTTTGGTGAAAACAATAATAAAAATCGAAGAAGAATGTCATGGCATGAAGTAGGAGCTCCCATTTGACAGAAAAGAACTATGCAAGTCTCCATAAAGGTGTTGTAGATTGTATTTTGAGATAGAGTATTTAAATTAGAATGGAATTTGATTTTGTCAAAGAAAAGTTGACATCCTATACTTTTATTGAATAAAATAGGTACAAATATGATAGTTGTCAAAATCTAAGAACAGTCTCATATAATTGATGACTCACATTGTACAATTTTAGTATAATTCTTCAACTATGAAACTTCTGAAGCTATTTTACTCTGAAGACCACACATGTTCAGAAAAATTGATAGACAGGCACATAGCATCCAGCTAGCCTTGAGAACAAAAAGGGAAGGAAGAATTGTCATTGACAAAAATTTGGTATGTTGAATGTCATTAATGTGTTCAAATTACCTGTTTAGAAAAGTTAGGAAGCATGAATAATTTATGCCATCCGGTACATTATGTTTAATACTTGCATCAGATTGCTCTATTTAGCTGGAAAATTCAACCTTCTCCTGTGATATAGTTGAGAGAGATGGGGCCCTACTTGAAATGACAACCGCTTGGCAGGTCAAATTGGTCACAGTCTTCTGAAAGTTTTATCTTGTCTTTGTTCTTTGCCCTAAGGCTCGCCTCAGAACACCTACTCCCACTAGTAAATAAATGGCTTCCACAGTGTTTATCATGGCCTATTACCTTGACAGTACTCAGTAGCAAAGAGTCATTCAGCAAAATCTGTTCCTCCTCCCATCTTGACTGCCTTTCTCCCTCCCTCCTTCTTTCTCACCCACCCTGCTAGTCTCTAGTTCACATACAAATACATATGCATGAAATGAAAATAATATCAATATGTAAACTTTAAATTTGGGGTGGGTCCTACTGTAGCTTGTTAAATGCTTTATGCATGTATGTAGCTGCCATAGTACATTGTACAGCAGCCATTGTTATATAGTCTTCATATAGCATGCTCTATATGAATACAGGAATATAAATTATTCATGGTTTTTTTTATAGTTATTTACATATTAAATGGCATGGTAAAGAAAAATGAATAGATATTTTAAGTCTAGTCATTGAAAAAGACCTCAGAAATGTGTAACACAAAATGTAATACTAAGAAATTTAAACAAAAATGAGAGAAGTCAGATATTGCAAACACACAAAGCTATGAAATGTTATTCAGAGCTAGATCCGGGTGTTCCCACACTCACATTAAATATCCACAAGAAGCTAAATGCTACTCTTCATGAATGTCTGCTGTACTCCTTATTTATTCACATACCCAGTACTGCATCCAGGCTCAGTGCTTCCCTCTTGGGTTAATTACTTTAACATCAATCCACCTTAAGCACTTTCAATATTTCTTCCTTTTTTTTTTTTTCTTTGTGCCTTCTGGTCTGCCTGCCTGCCTGCCTGCCTTCCTTCCTCCTTCTCTCCCTCCCTCCCTGCCTCCCTCCCTGTTTCCCTCCCTCTTTCCCTCCCTTCCTTCTTTCCTTTCTCTATAGCTTCATTCTCTTATGAAATCAAGAAATAATTATATCAGCGTGCTAGACAATATTTCAGCTCAGCATGTCAGACATTTTGATATTTTGGAGCAGTTTAGTTGCACATCTGTCAGGACTCCCAGTGACTAAGTTTCAATTACCAGAAAGCCTTTCAGAAAACTTAGCTCAATGTGATACTGTCTTAGGACATCAACTTGACAGATGTGTTCATCATCTGCAGGCATTTGCAGAGTCTTCACTGAATAGTGGGCATCATAAGACAAGACCCACTTAGCAACTGTAGGATTTTTAGGACCCGCTATTTGTAAGCTTTCATAAAGAAAAATCAAACCTCCTCCAAAAGGGTGTTAATAATTATTTTGTATTTATTGTCCTTTTCTTTGTCTATATGCATACATATAGATGCATTTGTGCACATCATAACTATATATACTTACATTAAAATAATAAAGAACACATTTAGTATCATCTGTGGCAGATGGTATTATGAATGACAGGTTTATAATACACATGTTGATGGTGAATGAGGAGAAACTAAACTACTTTATCATGTTTTTCGGTGATTTGTATTGTGTCTTCCTCTGGGAAACATTCGAAATGCTGGTGTTAACACCAGGACTGAATGCATATCATGTATTTCTACATGGTTCCTGTGGAGTAAATATTCTAGCATGATTGTAGAAACACAAAAAGGCTGAATAAAATATACATATGAAGTTGAAAAGACTTTACATATTCTTAAGCAGTGATCCTTATCCACTTTAACTCACCTGAGGGAGGAACTTTTAAAAATCTGGTACCCAGGTCAGCAGGTACCTAATTCAGTGGCATTGACTGCTTCTTTCTTTCTTTCTTTCTTTCTTTCTTTCTTTCTTTCTTTCTTTCTTTCTTCCTTCCTTCCTTCCTTCCTTCCTTCCTTCCTTTCTTTCTTTCTTTCTTTGGTTTTCCAAGACAGGGTTTCTCTGTAACTTTTGGAGTTTGTCCTGGAGCCAGCGCTGTAGACCAGGCCGGCCTTGAACTCACAGAGATCCACCTGCCTCTTGCTCCTGTATGCTGGCACCACCATCTGGAAGATACTTGTTTCCATTACCCGTAATGCCTCTTTTGCTGCACAGATTCACTGATATTGTTGGATGGGTCCTACGCATATAAGCCTTTTCCACCAGAAATACCATTTTCTTTTCATCCTCATCATTCCCTGCCCCCAAATGATCATTTGAACCAGTTGGCCATGTGATAAAGGCAACTATGCACCTATTCTAATCTTAACACAAAAACCATGTTTAGTGCTCCATAGTTTGCATGGCTACCTAATGCAAAACAAGTGCCCCATCCAAATTAGAAATGACAAAGCTCTACCTTATTTCATTCCCTCATTCCCTCTTCATGACATCATACTCGACCCATACATTTCTCCGGTTTTTATAACTGGAAACCACATTGTTTGCACTTGGCCTGAAAAATCATTGACTTTCCATTGTCTGCACATTGACTCAAGAAACACTGTGTGCGATCCTTGCAAAACGTAAAGTTGCAAGTTACGAGGCTTCGTGGTGACGGGATGCCTTGTACCTGTGGGAATGTTCTATACTCCCGTTCACCTTCAGCCTTGTTCCTGTCCCTGCCAAGACTCTGTGGAGGAGGCGCTCTTCCTTACCTTCCCTGTCACTGGCTATCCACAAAGAACTGTCTGTTACATTCTTTGCAACTTTGTCCCTCTGGCTCCACCTTTGTTGAAGCAATCATTACATGGGTGAAATTGTACTCCACTAACTGAAATCAAGCAAGAGACAATGCGATCTTTTTTAATTGAACTCAGGAGAAAAATACCCATGTTTTCAAACATTTAGGGATTTCTTTTCTTTTTTGAAAATACAGGTTATACCAGAAAGTTGTTTGCCAGATTGGTTTTCCTCTTTTGTGTTTCTAATACTGTTTCTGCGGAAGAAGAGATTTCATCTTTGAGAAATACTTCTAATATATAACTGAAAGATGCTCACAAAACAAGGCATGTTTCAATTAATATGTTAGAAAGCATTTTAAAACATTTTTAAAATTACAAACAGTACTTAATTTGCACAGGTAAATTATGTGAACTGTTGGGAAATGAATAAATATTATAGACTTGGACAGCAGAGGAGGGTCTAGCCTAGATTTGTGTAATTCAGATGTAATTTAGTTTTCCAAATAAACTGCTTATAATATTTTTGGCATCACCTCCCCGAACTGTTAAGTCACCTGTATTTGTAGTTCTTCTGAGCAAATGTGTTTTTCACGTGTACCACCCATGGTATGAGTCTGGCCTTCACTTGTTAATATCATAACCAACTTAAGAGCCTCATAGGGCTCTATCTGTAGTGTGTCTGATTCTGAAGATCAGTATGAAGTCCCAGTTATCTCTTTCTGACAAGCCCCCATACCATGCTACTCTGTCCATTGGTGTCTATACTGTGAAGAATGGCTCCATTAAATAATTGCATCTGTTGACTTTTCACTACAGCACATATATCTATCAGCTGACAACAAATAGTTTGCCACTCACCAAATATCTTGATGTTTCCAAAGATCCATATATAGTCATAGACTCAGAGAAGCAAACCACATCTATATTAAGATTGTCTTGTTGTTTGGTCTAGTTTTAGTGTATTTAATTACACCAATCTCAGAGGAAAAGAAAGATTTTCTAAACTTGGCCTCACAGATTTTTCTTTTAAGATGATGAAACATTCCATCTTAAATCTTTGGATTTTTTTCATTTGTCTTATTTTCTAGGCAACCACTAATTTTTTTTTAATGCATAAAATTGAAAAATACTGACATTAAATATGAAGGCACTCAAACTTGCACAAATAGTCTAAAACAATAACGATGAGGGTTGCATATGCTGTGTAATCAACCAAATATTCCTAAACATATTTTAGGCATGCTATTGACTTGTATTTTGTGAAGGGAGTATTCTGGACGTGTGCCATGCAGTGTTTGTGTCCTCAGGAAGGCCATGGCTTACTTTACCTCATTGTATTATTTGCCAACAATGTTTAATGATGTGAGGCTTAAAGTAATGGCTTGGAGGTAGTAACAAACCCAATGTGCTAAAGAGCCTTGCCTAGTTAGAAGACTGCCAATGACCCCCTTTATCTATTCATGTCCATACCTGGTTTACTATACTCTGTCTGGGACCAGCACTCTTAAGAGTCTGTATCTAGCACAAGATACCAAGGAGGTGCAGCGGTTTTGTCGAGAGCACAAGTAATTGCAATAGCACAAGCCTAAGGCTCTGGCTTTGAACATGTCTGTAGTCCCCCAAATGGGAGGAGGCAGACAGATTACCCAGAGCTTCCTGGCCAACAATTAAAGCCAAACAGTGAACCCCTAGTTCAGTGAGACCCTATCTCAACGAGGCAGAGAAAAATAAAGGATGGTCATGTCTTACTGAGACCTCTCCCCAGGTTTGTGAATGTGCACATAGGCATGCATGCAACACACACACACACTCACTCACTCACACACACACACACACCCCACAATCTTCTTTAGCAACATGAGTTGGGATTTCTAAGGTGTAAGGCCTGAAACTCTGAGTACAATTACAGATGTTTTGAGACTGAAGAGTTCCTCACTTAAGTAAGGATGCTATGACTAACTTACAAGCATAGAGAATGAGTTGTCGCTTATAATCCTTCTGCTTCCTTCTTCTCTAACGTTTCCTGACCTTTCAGTGCAGGATTTGTGCTGTAGAGGGATCGGTGGTGGCTGGGCACCATGGATCCTCTGTTCTGCGCATTCTGATGAGTTGCAGTTTTCTATAATGGTCTCTGTTGCAAAGTTTCTTTGTTGAGGAGTGAGAGCACTTATTTATAGGAATAAAGATAAATGTTTAGGATGCAATTAAGGACTATGCTGGTTTAGTCAAGTGGCAGTTGTAGGATTTCATCCACAATCTATGGCCTCACTAGCCCTTGGCTCAGTTTCTAATACCAAACAAATTTTCCTATTGTTCACTAGCACTTAGGCCCAGTTAGGGAGCTGTTGGTTGCCACCGTGTTCTGAGTGCCACTATAGCGCCCTTAGGGTTATCATACCATGATGATCATTGTTTTAGTTCATAGGAGTCCTAACTATTGGCTGCTTCCATCTGTTGGAAGCTTTAATAGTTCTCAGGGAGAAGGTTTACAGGTAAAATTCAGTGAAAATCCTCTAGCTCCACTGTCTGAAGCTCATGGTGTCTTCAACAATAGGAATTTAACCCTGAGTCTGATTGAAACAACAAGGGCAGCAATAATAGCCTATAGTATTCGGGAAGTCTTTTGGACTTCTCTGACTGGAAACTCATCTGTAGCATTTGCATGCCAGTGTTGTGGGTTTTGTTTATAGTATATAGCTCATGAGGAAAATATTGCTAGCCTAGTGTATTAAATTGTATTTAAATCGTGTATATATATATATATATATATATATATATATATATAGTGATCTTTGGTAAATAAATAATAATATGATTCCTTATGTCCTTTTCAGGCATCCTCATTGTTATTTGACCTTCCCTACTCTTTTATCTTGATCCCTCACCTTATATCTATGGCCTCTTTGCTCCTTAGTTTTGTTTCCCCTCAAAATAACTTATACTCTTTGATTTCCCTCTCTATTGCTACTCTTAACTCCATGGTACCTTTTTATTGCTCTAACTTCTGTAGTTATTGCATGTTATATACTCACATGAAAATTTGGGGTTTGGAGCCACAGATATGAGAGAACATGCAATTTTTGTCTTTCTAGGACTAGGTTAACTCGTTTCATAGGCTCTTTCTAGTTCTATCCATTTACCTGCAAAGATCATGATTTTATTTTGCTTTACAGCTGAATAGTATTCCGTAGTGAATATGTTCCACATTGCCATTGTCCATCTACTGGATGGAGAAAATTCAGGTTGCATCTGCCTAGTTAATGTGAACGAAACAGTGATGAACATGGCTGAGTAAGTATCTATAGAGTTAGGTGTTGAGGCATTTGAACATGTCCCATGGAGTGGTATAGCTGGGTAATGTGAATAACTCATATCCAGACCATACAGTGATGTAACACAATTCATTTCTGAACACCAACTTTAAAGAACAATAACCACACCACAATGCCAAGCTTTCCTTCAATACCACATGATGTTTTGGGGAAAGACTCAAAATTCCACACATGCCATTGTTAACTTCTTAATAAGAAAATAAACAGCCTTATCCGAATAGCATCATTTACATTTTCATAGCTACTGAAGAAGACAGGAAAAACTGAGATGCCATTTCACTCATAACATATTTTTAAAGTACTTTTAAAACCTTAGAAGTTGTTCAAATTAAATCAAACAAGTTGAAAACTTGCAGATGAGTACTTTTGGACCATCTATTTAGCACCATTATCATTCAACATCTTATAGCATGGCAAAGTGTCTTGGACTGGCCTTGATTCTGAATCATTGCTGTAATAAACTAAGTGCCAAGGAAAGGAGTTATTGCAATTATATTATCGCAAGAGATGAACTTGTGTATACTACACAATTGAAAACAAAAGCAGGTGGTTAATGCCATGCAACACTCACCTTTAGTGCCGATAGTGTTGATCCTTCAGGCAATGTGATTGGGGCCAAGTCAATGTGTGCTGTAGCAACACCCTCTGATGTACCTTCCAGACAAAAACAAAAAGAAACGACAACAAAGTAACTATCATTTAAGTTTTTCTCCAAAGTTTTGTTATTATATTTTAATTTTCAAAAAAATGAGAATTCAAATTCTATGATCTATATCAGTAAAAATTTAATACATAAATCAAAGAGATGCACCAGAAATTACTATAATATTAACAATTTGAAAAGAAGAATTGTGGTAAATAAGCCCCACCTTCCCACCCAAAATCTGACCCATGAACCAGCAGTCCCTGGGAACTTAACATGAATACAGATTCTGGAACCCTTACCTAGACCTCCTGGGACACAATCTGCATTTTAACAAGCTCCCTGGTGCTTCTTCCAACATTTATTGTAAGAAATACTGAGCTGCAGCAATACCTAAGAGACTCGTTATGAACTTCGCTATCAAGTGTATCAGATCCTAATAGCACCGGGTGAATTCACTTTATCCTTAATAGATTGTTCTAGCATATGCTTTGAAAAGCTGTTTTCATCAAGGGAGCTTAGTGGTTTTTTTGTTTTGTTTTTGTTTGTTTGTTTTGTTTTGTTGTTTTTGTTTTTTTGTCTCAGTAGCTAACCTTGGAATGTAGGCATCTACAGTTTTACCTAGAGTATTTCTCAAATCTTTTGGCCATATGTTGTTTACATTTCAAACCTTAAATTGGCCAAGCATAGTTCTAAAAGTGCAATACTTTCAGTTGGCAGTCAAGGGTACAGAAGATCAATTAGTTCAAAGGAAGGCATGTGGGAAGTGACGAGAAAAGATGGACGAGACTGTGCAGTCTGGAAGACGACACTACTATCTTTTTCGTTGGGTGCTGCACAAGCTATGACCCTCAAAGGCCAGCACTTGCTCCCTTCAGATCTTATACCTATGCAGCCAGCTCTACTTACTGTGTTGGTCTTACTTTAGGTGAGACAGCTTCTGCCTTCATGATGCATCCAGGGAGCAATGTTCTTGTGAATCTAGGTAGCACAAGGCATCTTAGGTCCCATTATCCCTTGACACTGTCAAATTTCTTCTAAATATTTTCTATTCCTTCAGTTAACTCTCATGTTACAGCAGGTCTCCCCGCCGGCCTCCCGGTCCTGCCACCACGTGGGCCCCATCTGTAGCGTGTATGTTTCCGCCAGCCTGCCAGTCGCTGGTCTGGTGTGCCGGCCCCCAATAACATGCAGGAGACTCTATATTTGATACAATCCTGTTGGCCAGTTACCATTATTGTTAATGGGCTAGCTCTGCCTTAATTATTAACCCATTTCTACTTATCTAAGTATTTCCACGTGGTCGTCTTATCGGGAGCCGCGCGGCAGGCTTCCTGCTTCTTCCCTGGCTACATCTCGACTCCTACTACTTCCTCTCTCCTCCTCCTGGTCTCCTAGCCCCGCCTATCTTGTTATCTTATTGGCCACAGTGCTTTATTAACCAGTATGAGAAACATATATACAGAATCACATCTCCCATCACTCTCATATCCTAATAGTTACTTTACTCTGCCCTACTTTCTTCTAGGTTGCCTTTCCTCCTTCCTTCTTGTCCTTATTTCTGTTTTATTATGTCTTTCTCCCTCACCCCCTGCCATGGTTCTAGTATGGGACTCATAGCTTCAGTGCCCTGGGTAAGCTCTCTACCATGGAGAAACTAACCCCTTATTCTTTCCTGAAATTGTGACAGAGAGATAACCAATTTACCAAAATTCCAAGTGAAACTCAACCAGCTCAGGCTGTGACAGAAACTCTGTCCCTTTCTTCCTGGACATTAGTCACCAAGGCATGTGACTTTAGATCTTATGGCTCTTTTTTGTCACAGTTGTCACATCATGACTTAACTAACCGCTATCTGACTAGTTACATATTGTTCTTTTTACTACAGGACAAAATTTCTAATGTGCCCCCATTTAAGTCATCTCTTTAGATTTGTGTCATTATGCCCCTTTTATAACATGATTCTGGTAATCCATTCTATTGCTATCTTTCCCACCCAGAAGTCATCTTGTCTTTAGCAGTAAAGTGTGTTATTGTCACTTCAACCATCTTTTAGCATTATCATATCATGCTACAGAATCTCCACAGATGATTTTTACTTTCCTTAGCCATTATTAATTTTACATTTAAAAAAAATATATATAGACCTATATAGGTCTTGCTTGTTATATATTTAACTCACTTAAGAGGCCCAACACGGTCTTCACCTCCTTGTGACCCCATGTTTCATCTTCCTGAGAAGAGTTACACTCATGTGCTGCCATATCTGGATCCACAGCTGAAGTATAAAGTCTACACTTGTTTTTGTGTGTTGTTTTGTCACACGTGTGAGTCTCTGTATGTCACTTGGCTAGCCACAACACTTTTAAATTAGGAAGTCCTGGTGTTGTTATGGCAGGTTTCCCGGCCGGCTGCCGCTGGTTCTGCCGCCATGGTCCCACAACCACGTGTGCCCCAAATAACACTCAGAGACTCTGTATTTGATACAATCCTGTTGGCCAATTACCATTACTGTTAATGGGCTAGCTCTGCCTTAATCATTAACCCATTTCTACTTATCTAAGTATTTCCACGTGGTCGTCTTATCAGGGAGCCGTGCGGCAGGCCTCCTGCTCCTTCCCCGGGCTCCATCTCGACCCCGCCTTCTACTTCCTCTTTTCTCCTCCTAGTCTCCTAGCCCCGCCTATCTAGTTTTCTATTGGCCACAGTGCTTTATTAACCAGTATGAGAAACATATATACAGAATAACATCTCCCATCATGGTGTCAAGGTTATTCTGCGCTTTTAAGGATACAGCTCAGGGTAGCTGCCATCTGACCACTTCAAAAGGAAAAGTGAAGAATGGGTTTCTATTATTCCACAGGAAGGTGCTTTAAGTAATGTCTTTTAGTTATCATAGCATCATTTGTTAGCACAATAGATGATTCAAATGAAAGTAGAGGTGCATAAAACAAAGCTTACTTTAAATTTTTTTTGCTACATTTATTTTTTTTTATTTAATTGTCTGCTTTGGGGAGGGGAGGCCTTGGGTGTCGTGGGATGTGTATGGAGGTCAGAGGAACCTTCTAGGAATTCCGTCTTCTACCATGTTCATCCAGTGATTGAACTAAGGTCATTAGCCTGGGCAACCAGCACTGGGAAGCCTTATTTTAATATGCCGTTTATGATTTATTCCTTTACCTTCTATTGTGTTAGCTGAATCCCTTTGGTTTTAAAACAAATCAGAGCACATGCCCCAGACAGCAGCATCCAAATAGGCAGGATTAGTACAGAGAGCAGAGACAAAACCAGGAAACACCTTAACTGTTTAACATAGAAAGATTTTGAGGGAATAATAATGAGCCACCCTTTACTTTGTAATGCAGGTCTGAGATATTAAGGGGTACATTTATGTTATCTCGTTAGAATTGAGCACACTAAGCTTCATCCATTCTGGTTCCCAAGTGTAAACAGGATAAATCAACTTCAACCAAACCTTTTTTTCCCCCCTTTACTTCTTTTCTAGGTGATTAAAGAAAATGAATGCTTTATGAAAATAGTGCTAGAAAGTATAGAGTGTTTTGATTAATAGGATTTTAAAAAATAATCATTTATGAAAGGTAGCAGCCACCCATTTTTCTAAGTATGTGCTTTTGCTGCTTCTCTGTACTTAGAAGTTTTCTCTCTCTTTCTCTGTCTCTCTCTGTCTCTCTCTCTCGTCTCTCTCTCTCTGTCTCTCTCTCTGTCTCTCTTTCTGTCTCTCTGTCTCTCTCTCTCACATTATACCATCCCTCCCCCAACACAAAGCAGTTCATATTACACAGTAAGACTGCAGCCACATTATTCACATCTTTGTATTTTATCTGTGCGGTAAGCTCTTAAATTGGCAAAGCAAAAATAGCCTTAATTTTGCAAACATCTCTGTAAATGGTGGGAGATTGATCTGGATTGGGTGGTGCATGCCAGTAATCCCAGGAGTGCAGGGATTGAAGCTAGGAAGAGGAATTTGAGCTTAGCCTGGGAATCTTCATTTCTCCATCTCCGAGACAGGGGGAGAAGAGAAAAATGAGGATGAACAAAATATCTTCCAAACAGCAAATGACAACAAACGTAACTAGAAATAAAAATAAAAAATTAGATTAAAGCTGTAAGGAAAGACCCCTGTTGCCATTGAAAAGGATGATTGACTTTCATTTTTTGCTTGGGCTCTGTTTAAAAGGAAAGGCAGCTTTGTAAAATACTGCCAGTGTTATAGACAATGGATTGGTGGAAGTTCTGCTTTCCCTGACTTTAAAAATAAACCAGGCAGGGAAATATGCACTGAAGCATACAACTGTGTTTTAAACCATAACTTCTGCGTTTCACGCTGTGTAGTCAAATCCCCAAGGAAAGGTGAGCAGGGCTCAGCCACCTGCAATGCAGCGTGCAGAGCAGGCATTATGAGTTCCTATAGAGAAGCATCCAGAGGAGTGTGGGCTTAGCAGAGCCGTTTCAGTATGGAGACAGGCATTGTGAGTTCCTATAGAGAAGCATCCAGAGGAGTGTGGGCTTAGCAGAGCCGTTTCAGTATGGAGACAGGCATTATGAGTTCCTATAGAGAAGCATCCAGAGGAGTGTGGGCTTAGCAGAGCCGTTTCAGTATGGAGACAGGCATTATGAGTTCCTATAGAGAAGCATCCAGAGGAGTGTGGGCTTAGCAGAGCCGTTTCAGTATGGAGACAGGCATTGTGAGTTCCTATAGAGAAGCATCCAGAGGTGTGTGGGCTTAGCAGAGACGTTTCAATATGGAGAGCGGCCATCAACTCTCTGTCATCTTGCTGCTGTGGTTTACACATCAGAGTGAGGAACATAATTTTGTGCTGTGCTTTGCTTCTGTGACTCTTGTCCTGCATGGCTATTCAAGAGTGTCCATGTGACAGAGTCCTTCAGGGCCTCAGGATATTTAAAATGTTCGAGGCACCAGGCACAGAAGGCAGCAGTGTGATCTCTTGGTTCCCTGTCTTCTTTGGATGGTACTTCAGTGCTGAGAAACAATTCTCTTTTCAAATGGAGTAAGAGATCATTTATTCTACAGCCAAATGCGTTTCACCATTCCCAGAAGTACACATTTAGGTTAACCTGAGTTCCATGTTTCAGCATGGCAGCAATTTCATTAGAATTTTATGATAACAGAACAAAGGAAGTCTTAAATCATGCCACCTTAATCGCTTAGGTGGAAGCATTAGGGAGGTTGCAGTTGGGCAAACCTCTGTGATAGACCCCGGGGGCTAGCTGATGACATTCTTAGCACTGGCTTTGGTAGAAGCTAGTCGTCTATGAATACATTCCCCAAACTTCCACCCGATGGTCACAGGGTGTTAGATCACACATATGGACAAGGAGTAGCTATTACAGGGCCTGAAGGCAGCCACTGATGCGTTACCTATTAGCCCCGGGTCCCAACATTCTACCTTCTCCAAAATTATTGATCTCTGTTCAATTGATCGGCCCTATAGAAGAATCACTGCGAGGTGTAGCTTCTTTCTGAAAAACGTAAACATTTATGACTTGTGTTTTTTTAATGAAAAGAAACATATGAATATTTCAAACCCCAGCAGACTGAAGTGAATACACAGTTTTCAGAGAGAGGGGTGACAGGGGAAGAGTTCCTCAGGCCACAGCACTGACTTCCACTTCTAAAGCCAATTGCTCAATTTGTATATTTTTCTTTGAGGGCTCATTTAATTATCAGATATTTGTCCAGGGACTGAGGACAGGCTACTGACAGGTGTTCCGTTAAGGCTAAAATGCCTCTTTAAATGGTCAGCCCTGGGAACCTTGGAAAGCCAATGTTGTTTGACCCCTGACCTTTTCTGTCCTTTGGGGAGGATGGGTGATCCCTACCCAGACTGACTGCGCCCAACCCCTGTAGTAATAGAGCCTCTCTGTACCTTGAGGGAGTTCTCCATGTGCAAGGCTGTGAGAATCGCAGGCATCATGATCATCCTGAGGATGGTTAACGTGACATGTAAGGGCCTTCCCCTTCCCCCCAACCGTCCTGATAACAAGTATTAAGAATTGCTTACATTTCTTCTAGCTTTTTGAATATTCAAATGTTCTCCTCAAATGGCAGCTTCGGTACATTAAGGGTTACTTCAGTGGCCCAAATAATTTAGTTAATGTTCAGCTTAGACATCTGACACACACCCGGAAGTCACCTGACACAGAGAGCTCACCCTTCCCAGCCACGGGGTTATCTTTTGTGTAAAGCAGTGCACCATCGAGCTGTTTGTGTGTGACTAGCAACAGTCTCCAGGACTCCAGTTTATGGGAGAATAAAGTGCACTCCAACGCCACGACTCACATGCAAGGGTTTGCCATGAGTCACAATACTCCCTCCAAGTCTGCGCCCCAAGTAAGCAGCCCTTAAACTCAATTTTCTCACATTTCTACTGGCTCTCAGTCCATGAACAAATAAAGCCAATGGTACTTAAATGGTAGCCATTCAATTGTTTTGGTTTTCATAACTATGTTTGTGTCCATGCAGTCTGTAGCTCAGACTGGCCCAGGACACTGCATGGACACAAACATAGTTATGATTCTCCTCTCCTGCCTTAGTCTTCTGCATTCTGGAACTATACACACGGACCACCGTTCACAATTTTATTTTTCTTTCCTTTAAGAAACTGATTGATCCTCACATCTATTTTATTTGACCTCTATTTGCATTCAATTGCATTTTGAAGTTTGTAGATTTGGGAGCCAATACAATATTCTAGAGTGTTTCTGAATCTGAGTTTCCAGTTCTTCAAGTATCAGTGAAGGCTTGATCCTAGAAACTGTGTATTCCTTTTTAGACAAGCTGATTGTTATCTGGGATGTAAATTAATCTTCTCGATTAACAGCAACTGCCACTCTCATATCTTAGTGCCTATCAATAGTGAACATAGTTTGAATGCTTAGCAAACACCTAAGAACAACTTACTTTACTTTTTTTTTTTTTTTTTTTTTTTTTACATTCTGGGAAAGACAAATGTAGACTTGTAAGTGCAACAAGTATTTCTGTCCTAAAGAAATGGGCACTGTCTCAGGGTTTAATAAGATCCACTATGGCCTTTTCAGTCACATACTGGCATAAACACACTTGTATACACATACACTATGCTCACACACAAGCAAAATATAAAGTAAAATGATATCATCATAACTGTTCAGGTGCAGGGACACAGAGTTAGAGATGTCTTCCAGAACTAACCAAGAAGCTAAGAGATTTGGGTGTCTAGGGGTGTGAAGACTGGGCCAGAAAACTAAGTATTGAGAGATAATACAGGATTGAATGTTCACCCCAGGACAGCATCAGGACTTTTCTGGCTGGCTACTGGAGGATTCAGTGCAGGGATGCATGCATAGATGATCAAGGCCACCCGTCATCTGGACTATGAGACAAGGTTGGAGACTAGGGTGCTTAGATTAGTAAGCAAACATAGAAACAAAATAATTGCTTTGTGCCTGCAATAATGACCTCTAGGGATTGTACAACTGGATCAATCAATATCATAAAACAAAACAATAGCCCTTTTCTCAAAAAAGCAGGAAAGGAAAAGAAAAGGAGAAGAAAGAAAGAAAGAAGAAGGAAGAGAGGAAAGAAGGAAGGAAGGAAGGAAGGAAGGAAGGAAGGAAGGAAGGAAGGAAGGACTATTGTCTTTCCCTGTGTCCCTGAAGGCTCACCAGGCTTCTGGTCCCTGTCTTATCAAGAATAGAGGTGTCTGGGCTTGGCTGGTTTATGCCGGATGGGTACCACATCACACCAGGACTGTGCATCTTTAAGGGCAGGTGTCTACTCCCTGCACGCCTCCCCCCACCTCTACTCCCCACTCACAGCCTCACTTGGTTCTCTCTCCCTGGCCCAGGAACTCCATTTCCTAGCGCTGCCCTTTGCAGTAGAGATTTCTTTTTGCATTAGTGATCTCTTAATCATTCCTTCGACTTTGGAATCTCTCTGGTTAACTATTGTTCACTCTCCTGAGTCCCACAGGTCTCCGTATTTCAGGAGTTTAAGGTCCTAGTGTTTACCCAGATTTATTCATTACCCACAGTCAACCTGTATCAATTACTCATGTGACACTGAAACCCATATGTCTGCAACATGAAAAGAATCACTATGCATGAGAAGTAACATTGCAAAATGTAAAATAAAAATTTAGAAAGTATATAGAATTTCTTTGGTGAGCTGGCAAGATGGCTCAGTGGGAGGGTACTTACGCCAAGCCTGATGAGCTGAGTTCAATTCTTAGCATCCACATGGTGAAAGGGGGTAACGAGCTCCAGCAAGCTGACTAGAAGACAACCAATTGCCTTCTGCCCTCTACACATATGTGGTGGCATGAACCCTCCTGTACCCACCCACCTACATGCTATACCCCAGCATACCCCAAGTAAATAAACATAGTAAAAACTTTAAGTTCTCCTGTATGTGTAAAGGAACCATTCCATGCATCTTTAAGACAAAAATCTCCTAATACACATGCATAGAAGGTTGTTTATAAACAGTTGTTTTTAATCTCATAAAAAAAGCAGAAATAAAATAAAACGTTGACATTCAGTGAACTGATAGTTGAAACTTTCAAGTCTTATGATTTTACTAACTTGAAATTTAGAGATGTGGTTAATCCTTAGCCCCCCTTGTATGTGTTGGGCTTTGCTTTTTTCTTGAGCAAAGATTTCAGGACACTTGGGCCCTTCTCCATCATCTTAAAAATATTTTCCTTTCCTGCCTCTCTTGGTTCTCCTCTGCTGTGGTAAAATGCATTCTCCTGTGAGGTCGGGCTCTCTGGGAAAGGTACCTTTCTGCATAGCAGGCTCTTTTTGTCCCAAAAACCTACCATGAGCCTCCTTGCCCCTGACTTCCATTTTGTCAACCTCTTGAAGTTCAATTCCGTAGTTCCTTTGGATCAGTCTGCCAGGCGCCATGCTGGGCATAGATATGGTTTTATATACTAGAGGTTAGGCTGAGGAGGATGGCTTAGAGAGCACAACATTTCCACTCCCAATGCTAACCCCTGACTCCATCATCTCCCCCACCCCACCAGCTCATTGCAGCCTTCCTGATTTACTTCTGCACTTATGTCCTTGCTTGCTCCTGCTCTGTGGAAGTTACTCCAAACAGCAAGTAGGTCACACTGCCTTGTTCTAAAAAAAAAAAAAAAGCCATACAAGGGCTACTTATGCCACTTTGAGTCAAGCTATAGCTGTGCCTTTGAAGTACTTACTTGTTTTAACCTGACTACCCCTTTGAAATAGCCTGGCTCCAAAGCTTCGAGATCGTATTCTCTACCTACGTCTGGTCCCCTTGCTTTTCTGTGAGGACAAGTGATTCTGCAACCCTTGAACTTTGTGTTCCCAATGCTGCAGAGCCTCCTTCTCTCCCATCCCCAGGGACTAATCCATCCTAAGCTGGGTGGCTGCTGGAATGGCAGCTCCTCTGTGGGACTTCGCTGTGCATCCTTTCCCTAGCAGAACCTGTCCCTTGCTACGGCTGCGGCTTCCCTCTCTGTGCCTTTATTGGTGGTGTCCTGCCAACAAGAGTCAAAGCCTTAGGAGGACCTGAGCCATTGTCCATGTCTTTGTTTTTGAATCCTTGGAACCTTATACCTGTCATATCATAGATGCTCAACCAATATTTGTGAAGGAAAGTTGTGAAGAAGGGAGAAAGGAAGGAGTGGTAGGGTCAGCAGGGAGGGAGGGAGATGCCAAAAAGAAGAAAGGAAGAAAATTGGAGAGGAAGAGGAAAGGCACTATGGAGTCCTCGTGCAGAGTCTTCTGTTACTATTAAATCTCTGGCAATTCTTCAGGCCACCCTTTCTTTCTCAAAATGACAACAAAGCTGGCGTCCAGCCCAGACCCTTTGAAAGGCATCACTTTCTGGATGAAAGTTAAAGCTGCTGTATTGACATTGTTTATTTTCAGAGCTAACCCAACACCTTTTATAGCAAAGGGTATTGACTGCCCATACTTCTTAGTAGGATAGAGTTTCTCCCTTATGTTAAGGTGTTTTAACGCAGCCCACTTTACTTTAGATTAAAAAAAAAAAACGGATAATGATATTTAGAGAAGTGGTATGGCAGAAATCTTGAAATATGAGTGTGCATGAGGGAATGTTATAAACCGGAGGGTAACTGACCTGCAAAACATTTCTACTGTTCCTTCAGGTCTGATGTAACTCCCCATTGAGCCATGAAACCTCCTTTGACTATTGTCCACTCACTTCCTTTTATTTTTATTATTACACTGTCATAGATCGACTGAAACTGTCTGCTACCACTCACTGTCATCTGGGTCTTTTAGTTCTGTCTTTTAAAATTGCTGTAAGACCATGATGTGAGTGATCACGTCTCACCCCAACCCTTTGAACCTTTACAATACACAGCCCAGCACTGAACTAGTGCAAAAGTAACAACGTATATGTGTTATTTTTTCAGTGACTTATTCCCTGCATTGAAATAATGCTTTATTTCTGCATTTGCACAATCAAAGAAAGGTGATGGAGAACTCGCATTTTATATTACAAAATTGAAGTCATTTCTGTCTCGCTCATAGAAAAAAATATGTACATTTATTCACTCTGGTGAGAAAAAATAATCAGGGGGACAAAATCATGAGTTAATAGGAGCCAAATTCCAACACAGCCAATTTGCATGCTTATGAATTAAAACCTGCTAAAAATGCTGACCAGCACAGGAAGTCATTCATAAACCTGTTTGTTTAGCACATTTTAATAAAAAGGAGACGCAACAATAACAAGTCACTTTTTTTCTAGCTAATGGATTTAGGTTGCTAGCTCTGTGGGAAGATCTCCGCCTAGTCTTAAAGTTATCAATGGAATTAGTATCATATTTTTACTAGAGACTTTGAAGACATAAAATTCAACCCAAATTAGGCACTGGGCAAATAGCTCAGTAGGTAAAGTGCTTATAGCACAAACGTGTATTTGTAATCCCAGCAGCCACATGAAAAGTGTGGGTTCTGTGAAAAGGGGTGGGTTCTGTGGCCTCTGTCCCAAAGGGCCGGGAGGTGGGGCAAGTTATCCCTGGGAAAATAGTGGCAGCTTCTACACTGTAGCCATTTGACTTACAGAATTGAATGCTCTGTGCAATGTGAGGAGGACTCCTGTTTGAAACTCGTGTTCCTCCTAGCCACACCATTATCTTACTTCATGCCCACTGGTTATGCCGCTGCCGCAGGCGTGGATTGAGTTTCTTACTATTGATACATTACTGCTGTTTCTATTCTGTTTTGTTTGTCTATATTTTCTACATATATTCCAACACATGGTCTTAATTTCCATAGCATTATAATATCAGAGAAGTTTGTCCTGCCTGCCTTTGTTTTCTGTTACTTGTGTCTTGACTATTCATTAGCTCCATCCATATAAAAGATTAAAAAATACCTTTTTAAAGTCCCTTAAAACAAACTACCATGATATTGATGAAAATGTAGTTTGTCTACAGATCACTTAAAAAAGAAGTTCCATGATCAGGATATTATAGATTTATCTTTGTTAATGATGTCTTCCTTGGCAGTTTCAGTACCGCCAAGGAATTTTGGTTTAGGCCTTTTGTGTAGCTGTCATTAACACCCATTGCACGCTTCTGGTACCACTGTGAAGTGGCAACAGCCATTAATCACTCTCTGGCTGCTGCTACAGTGGTATACAAATGCATTATATTTTTATATTGCTCATATACCAAGAAAAAACTTGCTAAACCTTTTTTCTTTTTTTGGAAGAGGCGGGAAAATCTCCTGTGTCACAGGCTGTTCTATAGGGTAATGTAACCCAGGAAGGTCTTGAACTCACTATACTCCTGCCTCTCACTCCTGTGTGCTGGGACTTTATGTGTGTACTGGCATGCCGATTTATTTTGTTGATCTCTTTGCAATCTGTCTTCTGATTCTTTCAGTTATTCTATGTTGGTAATCAGAGTTTCTATGGATAATAATGATTTAGTTTCTCCATTTTGTCATTGTATACTTTAGAAACGTGGATTTATTTTTCTATAATTGTGAGAATAAAGCTTCTAAAACTATAAAATACATGTGACTCATTGGTGGTTCATATAATTAATGGTTCAGCGGCAGGTCAGAGCCTGAGAGTTCGTGTTTCTAGCAAGTTCCTTGGATGATGGTTACCATTCCAGGCCACAGTAGTGATTGTTTTAGTAGGCAATTAAACCAGAAATGCATGACAAGAATTCTTGACGTGTTCCTCTGTTGAAAATAGTGCCTTCACATTTTACTATCAAGTGTGAGGTTGGATGCAAATGGATGATATTTTTCTACCTATTTCATCAGCAAATTATATTATAAATCTGTCATAATTTTCATTGTAGGTGATTACTAAATTAAATTGGCCTTTGTCCTTTATGCTAGGGATGTCACTCATTTTTAAAACAAGAAACAAAGACTTAGCAGAATGCATTTGTGTACAGAGGAGTACATATCTGTCTGTCTGTGTGTATGGAACAACAATTGATGAAGAGAGAGACCATGGATTTGGATGAGAGCAAGGAGGTTTATATGGGACAGTCTGGAGGGACAAAGGTGAAGGGGGACGTGATGTAATTATATTATGTCAAAAACAAAAGAAATAATTTTTGGACTGATTGGCTATTCCCAAAGTCATGCTAGTCAGTGAACATGCGGTGCTTGTAAACTCAGTATTGCAGCATACAAAGCAAGGTCGTTGATGAGTATTTGTGGCACCTTCCACAGCTGTGTATGCTGGGGAGGGGAAGGGGGATGGGGTGGGGGAGGGCGGAGTTAACAGCTCTTTTCTAGAACTCACCCCAGTGTCAACATTAAAACATAATAATCTGAAACTACAACAGAAGCATGAGAAAAGCAGTGTTTGCCTTTGGGCCAGTATTGCCTCGCTCAGTTACAGTATTTTTCAGCCCAATTCATTTTCCTGAGAATGTCACCATTTCCTTTGTATGGTTGGATAAAATTCCATTGTGCTTATGTATAAACCCTTTCTATCTTAAAACGTGTAACGTGTCTAATTGATTCATAGTATACTTGTACAAACTTGCCTACAAGCATTCACAAATGCACTTTGCCGATTTATTTCCTAATATTATATGGAGTTTTATTTATCTTCATGAGTGAATTAGTTTGAAATAATTCTTGACAAGTTTTAATGTTTTAAGTATCATAAAACAAGCTATATATTTAGCCTCTCATATTTATATCTAACTTATTTCTTCAAGTGATTTCTGAGCTATGTTCTATTATGATCAGCATTTTATGTTACTGATGATTAAATTGAAATGCATGGAGGTTCCTCATCTTGCACATAAAGGTTGCAGCAGGAGTTTATGGTGTTGATTTCACAGTGGAGAAAAGGATTTCATTTAAATTTTTACTTACTTAAGAATTTCAGACATGAGAGTTCTACTCTCATCTTTAACACCACCCCCTTCCCTATCCAATCTCTTCTCTTCTCTAAGTCATGATCTCTTCTTGCTTAGTTGTTATTGTTACACACACACACACATGCACACACACACGTACACACACAGTACACACACATGCACACATACATGTACACACATGTAAACACACATGCACACACACAAGCACACACACATGCACACACACACATGCACAAGTGAAAACATTGACTCCCAGGATTCTGAGCAGAACTCCAAAGTTTAATCCTCGACACAAGCTTTGTTGTTACTATAGAGATCATGATGGGGTCCCAAGGGGCACCTTATATGATCCCAGAGCTTGCATTCTTCCATGCAGAGGAGATGTCAGGCCTTGGGTTACAAACTGAAGAATATAAACACATTCCTCTGTTTGTCCCTTAATGACCCAAGCCTAACGCTTCATTTTCCCAGTGATTTCATTTACCACAGAGCTTCCTCTGTATCCGGCAGGGGTTTGTACAATTAAATCAGTGGATGCTGCCCTTTGCACGAGCTTTGGGGAATCACTTAGCCACCGTTGCTGATGCCTGCTGAACTATTCCGTCATCTCCGTATCTCAGTCTATCAGTGCACTGAGGCTTAAATCTGCTCTTCACACGTAATCTCACAAAGACAGAATGGCTGTCACATCCTGTATGAAATGCTGTGACACACATGGAACACATGTCTGTTTTGGCTTCCACAAGGTCTTCCTTAAACTCCTGTGTATTCTTTTGCTTTGGTTTGTGAGAGCTGTACCTTTAAATAGAACGCTATTATTATTATTATTATTATTATTATTATTATTATTATTATTATTATTACTATTACTATTATTGACTTAACTCTGGAAATTTTCTTTGACCCGAGAAAACAATGGTAAAAAAGGAAGGGAAAAGTGATACCATCTAATCCGTGAAGTGCATGGGCTCCTTGGGTCGTTTTGTTTAATAACCACACTTATGAGAGGAGTTAGAGAGGGCTCTGGGAATTTCAGTTTACCCTACCCTGTGCTCACAATTAATAGCATAATATATTACTGTGCTGAGCAAGACACCTATTCCTTAGGCAAAGTGCTAAACACTTGTCAGTATTCATTATCATTCTTTTGTGTTTTTGGATTTATTGATTGATTGATTGATTGATTATTTTTCAAGGCAGAGTTTCTCTGGGTAGCCTTACCTGCCCTGGCCTGGCCTTGAACTCAGAGATCCAGCTGCCTCTGCCTCCTGAGTGCCGGGATTAAAAGCATGTGCCACCACCGCTCAGCTGTTAGTAACATTCTTAGTGCTGCTTCGAGACCTCACAGAAACAGGGTGTACGTGGCTGTGAAAAATGTGCAAGCCTTAACCCTACTTTTGCTTACATCCCTACTGGTAACCTCACAATGGAAGATTTAGTGGAGGAAATCCAAAAATAATATCAAATTGTCCTAAGGAAAGAGTAAATGAAATCAAACCTATACTCCATTTAGTTGTTGATAATTTTAAAGGTAAAGGATAGAAGGCCTCTATGTTTGCATCCTATTACTTATTACCAACATTTTGTCCTTCATATTCACCATGGGTGACTTAAAAACACCAGACGTAGAAACTACATGTAATAAATATGCTTATACATTAGTAAGAAAATTATCAGGTCTAGTATCAGGGTACATTTTTTATTTTGACATATTTTCCCTTCTAAACGAGATATCATCTAATTCCTATCCAAAAATATTCACTTTCTTTGTCTTTGGCACTGTTCCATATTTGTTTGTCAGAGGCTGTTACTGTAAAATTATGTTCTATTGAAGGAAATGCCCATATTTGTATTGAACATTAGAGCATTTTCTTTTCAGCAAATATCCCTTGACTTGACTTCTATCTACCGATTTCTGAATGAATTTACATAGTCTTGTCAGCTTCTGTTCCTTTGCGATGGAGTCCAATGTCAGGCACTTCAGTATAGATGACGCTCCCTCCTGAATATTTAGAATTTGAGTTTTACCAGTTCAGTGCAGGGTAAAAATTCTTGAAGGACAAAAACTCAATATTTCAAAACATGAAATTCTTGTTCTTTCATGTTTGTTTTCTCCTTATTTGGGTCATTAATCTGTAGTAGCATCCAACAGTATGTTTTTGAAGAGTTGATGAGCCACACATGATTTCAAGATTTAGCAGACTTGAATCCATTGCATGTGCACTGCAAATCTGAAATCACTGACAGAAACAGAAGCATAAAAAAAAGAGCCACAGCTCACTTGTCTTTAGCCCATTCCTTCCAGGAGACAAACTGGATTGTTTGTCACCTTTGGAACCAGTAATAGCTGAGCTTTTATGTTCTTTTATCGAATCGAAACACTGGGTTTTCTTTGTGTTAATGTAAGGTCACTAGAACTGTAAACATTTCACATGACAGTCCACAGTAGTGCATTCAAGCCAGATACGAAGATTGACCGAAACTCTACATACATATGCCCATCTTATGCTTTGCTTCTATTATGAAGGTTCCGATGCTTTGACACATTTGGCTCTAGTTGAGGCTTCATTTTTTTTCACATTCTGAATGTCTCTGTGTATGTGTGTGCACGTGCAGGCATGTTCATGAGAATTCCTGTGAAGGCTGGGGGACAAGTCGCTGCTGTTCCTCGGGTGCAATCCACTTTGTTAATTTAGAGAAAGTGTCTTCCTTATCAGAGACTCCCCAAGCAGGCTAAGCAGCCTGGCCAGCAAGCCTTGGGGCTCTCCCTGCCCCCACTTCCCAAGGGCTCTCATACTCAGTATCTTTACCTGACTGTCGGTGCTTGTGTAGCAAACTATTTAGTGACTATGCTATCAACAGTCCCAAGTTATCACGATGTTTTTACAAAGCTCTATTGAAACTGTCACATAGAGCATTGAGTCTAGAACACAAATATAGCCCCCTCTCCTTTTTGAATGCTAATGAGAATATCACATGTGAAACTTTCCAAAGTCATATGTTCCTGCTGGCACTAACCTGGTCTGTTAATACATCATCCAAGAAAATGGAATTGACTGGACATTGTTCATTATGAAGCCACAGCAGATGCGTCCCAAACCGTTGCCCTTAGCTACATTGTTTTGAAAATTACTGTTGATTTTCATATTGTTTAAATAAGAAAGAAAATGATGTGAGTATTTAACTTAAGAAATGTGGGACAATTTTTTGTTTTCTAATTTTTAGAGTTTCTTGTGAATTTACGAAAATAGTAACAAATGATCTGTGTATGCTAATTGGGTACTGGTATAAGTTGAGAAATTTTTTAGTTCTCAAGTTCACACATGTTTTATATATTGTATATACATATATGTGTGTATATCTATACATATATATTTAGAAACAATCATTTTACATTATCAATCCCCCATTCTCCCTCCCTCCCATCGTCCCATGTCCCCACCAACCCTCCCAAGCCACTCCCACCTACTCCCCAAGTATAATGAGGTCTTCCATATATTTTTAAAAGTTGTTTGAGCAGAACTCTATAACCAACATGCAACCATTTTTATCTTCTGTTTTCTCTCTAAATGTTTACTGTTTACATATTTTTGTGTAGTTAAGAAAATAATGGCATTTTTGCTTTGCAAACTTACATTATTCTTTAAAGAGTTTTCTGTCATCCGATACAGTCTTTGCATTTGTATTCCATGATGCTTGATTAAACTAAAGTGTACTTTTAAAGTACAACTTTTTCCTATCATGTACTACCATTCAAAATGGTTCTGGAAGCATCTTTAGAAGATGAGTTTCTTTGGGTAAATTCTCAGTGGTGGAATTACTAGGTCACATCCTATTTCTGTGTCTGTCCCGTCCTTAACCCCAAAGATGCTGTGTTTATCTGAAAGACACACTTAGTAAAATATTTTAAAGTTTATTGCATTTCAGTGAAAGTTAGTTAAATTCAATTGTCTCTGGTTAAATGTTAGTACCATTCTAAGTTCTCATATTTATGTACTCTAGTAAGGCAGCAAATGTGGCCTCTCTGCCATAGCTGTTGAATGAGCAGTGGCCCCATTTTCAAGGGTGTTCCTTCTGTAACTATGGTTACAAAGTTTTCACCAAAACGTTCATAATTTCATCAAATTGTTCTGCACTTTCCTGTTTTGTATATGTGTGAAAAAAGTGGGTTTTTTTTTAAAAAAAAATTTCCTTTTCCTGTATGTTTTTAGTTGCTATGTCTCTATATCACCTTTACAAATTCTTACACATTAGTATAGGTTTTTCTTTCCCATTTTGCCCTTTCTTTCCTTTCTTTTCCTTTCTCCTCTCCTTTTATAAAGCCTGTTTTTTTTTCTTTCTACTTTTCTCTGCCTTGTTTTTGTCAACTTGCCTGATTATTTTAATTGTTATGAGGCTTTATATTTCTACAGCAGCTTTGTTTCAAACTTGTTAATTTGAAATTAAGACCCATTGTTACTATTGCTATAGACTTCCTTTTATTTCTTTGTGTCCATTTTAACATTCTGTTAAATATTCTTATTCTGTTATATATTTGGCCTCAGATATTAAATTTCAACCTTGATGTTTTTGCACAATGATTTGATTCTTTCTGTTTCCCTATTGGCCCTACATATTTGACATAGCATATATTTACCATCCAGCTTCAGTAGTTTAAAGTTTTGTGATGATTTTATTCTCACAAACTTTATTTTATAGCACTCTTTAAACACTTTCCCAAAGACATCACTTTTCATATTCATATTGTTACTAATTTACAACTTTGTCCTACTGTTTGATATGGGACAAGACTTACCTATGCACATAATTCTACCTATCTTAATGTGCTGAGACTGGTTTTAACTGGAAATACTTATTTAAGAAAACTAAATTAATTACAATTATGACATTCAAAATATTATTTTTAGACTGTCCATTAATCCTTCCCTTGCTACTTATTTTATTTTCACTTTATTTTCTTGCATTATTTTGGATCAAATATTTCTCTATGAGTTTGTAAGTTTCAGAGCCAACTCTATTACCAGAAATAGCATTTATTTTTTTCTAAGCAGTCTACTTAATAAAGTCTAAATGTTAAGTGCTGTCTTCACTTTTGTCAAGTGATGGTTAGACCTCTGTCTTCTTCGTCTTACCTTGTGTTTTGAATGCTATTACTGCAGCTTTGGTGAGTCCATTTTTCTGGTCAATACTGTTTTGTTCTTTTCTTGTACTCTGGCCCTCCTCATCCCTTAAAGTGCAGGGTTAGACGTGGCTCTGGCAACTGACCATGGTCACGAAGTCAAGAGAGCTTTTCCTTCTTTTCTTTCCCATCTTGCCTTCTTCAAAAATCTCTCTGTTCACATAGACTCAATGGTAATTTTCCGTATGCTCTCCTGGATTTGCAACACCTTCAACGGTTGCTTTAGAGACAACACATTGTTCAAATAATTCCAATTATAATTTGACAAGTCACTTCATACTAAGTAATAATATTTTGTTCCAATTCTTGTTTCTGGATACTTTCTTCATCTTTTCTTATCTTTGTTGTTATATAACTTCACTTTAATGGGTCCAGGGGTATTCTTTGAAAACAACAACCACAAACAAACAAAACAAAACATTTACAATTCTCCTTCAATGAGTATTTGTGTATTTTATTAATTTTGAAAGATTCTTACCAGTAATTTGAGTTGTTACCTCATTGCCACTTATTTTGTTCTCTTGTAAAATCCTCATATCTACCTTGTTCTATTGTGTGGTCTCCATAACCTCTTTCTCTTCCTTTCCACTCCTCTGTCTACAATGGTTTATAATTTTCTTCACATACTTCTCCTGAATCACAAATTCAACCTTTAGGTGTCCAATTTATTGTATAATCCACATAATTTAAATTGCTCAATTTCAGAGTCTATTGCTTTAATTTTAAATATACCTGATGTGTTTTTAATGATCTCTTCCTCATATGACAAATGTTATACAATTTCTTTAAAGAGGTTAAATAGTCTATGTCTGATAATTCTAAATATTTCAGTCTGTTTAATGTACTTCTAATCTTTAATATTTCTGCTGATTGTCTCTCTTGCAAGTTACTCCTTTGTGCACTTGATAGTTTTGAAAGTTCTGCAATCCTGCTTTTTCGTATTTTCTCTGAAGAAATTATTTATATGCCAGTTATGTTTTCTATAGAAACTGTTTTTATTTCTAAAAATTATCCAGTCTACCATTCAGGGATCTATATGAATTGTATGTTTAACTTGTGGGTACCAAGCAGCAATAGACACTTAATGATTAGAATTTTTGAAGGAAAAAAAAAATTGGTATGGTCTCAGTTGCTTCTCCTTTTGTTGGGATAAAATACTTCCATGGAAAAAAAACTTGATGGGGATATGGATTGTTTTTAGCTCACAGTTCAAGTGTATGTAGTCCATCATGCTGGAGAAGTCCAGAAGCTGAAGCTAGAGGCAGCTGGCCACTTGGCATGCACAGTCAGCACGCAGAGCTGATGATGAAAGCTGTTCTTGATCCCTTTCTCATTCGTTTTGTTGAGGACCCCAGCCCGTGAAATGATGCCACACACATTTAGTGAGGATCTTCCTACAAAAATTAACCCCATCTGTGTACCCTTTCCAGTCATGTCCGAAGGCTCCATTCCTAGATGGCTCTAGATTCTGTCAAGTTGCCAGTTGCTATAAGTCATCACAGGTACCTGCTTGAAAGACACAATGCCTTTCCATCCAGACACTCTAGAGTGTCTTCCCCACCTTTCTCTGTGACCCTTTCTCTGACAAAGTGGACTGTCAGGTACTCTTAGGAAGAGCATTAATTCTGAGAACTCTTTCTAGAGAATCCTATTTTAATTCCACACTTCAAAAAACCCTTAGTTTAGACCTTTAAAGCGAATGCCCAGAATAATTTTATGATAAAATCTGTTTGGATTCTAAGATAAGTAGAGAAGGATAGAGGTATAAATGCACAGCTTGGTGGACTTCCACGAAGAGCACAGGCTATGGGACCAGAGCTAGATCAAGAAGCAGGGATGCCTTTGGCATTTCCTTCTAGCTCTTGTCCTTCCAGTGGTAACCACTATCCTGAATTTCAGTACCGCCTTAGTGTTCCTTAGTACCTTCCTCTTTAATGGCTTCCTTATCTGAACACTTTATCTACAAAAGCCATCTGTCTTCCATATACTTATATTTCATTGTCTGTCATATAAATATGCCATAAATTCTTTGCCCATTTTATTATTGATAAACATTCTAGTTTTTATTGTAAGCTATTATGAATCACTCAGCTATGAGCATTATTGTATTATCTGCATGTATGTGAGTATGCATTTCTGCTGAGTACATAGTTGGAATTGTTTGTTCTTGCAGTATGTATAATTCATAGTGCTGCCAAACAGATATCTGAAGTTACTTTTACAATTTAGGTTCTGACCATGGCTGTCTTATTTTTGAGTTTGTTCTCCACTCTCTTTAACTAACTTTTCATTTCCTTCATTGTAGTGAGTCTGTAGTAGTATTCTCCTTTATTTTCTTTTATAATTTTTTTCTTTCTTTAAATTAGAAACAAGGTTGTTTTACATGTCAACCCCAATTCCCTCTCCCTCTCCTCCTCCCCTGCTCCCCACCAACCCTCTATCCCATCCCCTTCTGCTCTCCAGAGAGGGTGAGGCCTTCCAAGGATGATCTTCAAAGTCTGTCATATCATTTGTAGCTGTGCCTGGGCCCCCGCCATATGTCTAGGCTGAGATAGTGGAATGGGCTCTTAAAGTCCATTCGTATACTAGGGATAAATACTGATCCACTACCGGAGGCCCTGTAGACTGCTCAGGCCTCCTAGCTAACATCCACATTCAGGGGGTCTGGGTCAGTCCTATGTTGGTTTCCCAGCTATCAGACTGGAGTCCATGAGCTCCCCCTTGTTCAGGTCAGCTGATTCTGTGGGTTTCTCCAGCCTGGTCTTGACCCCTTTGCTCATCACTCCTCCCTCTCTGCAACTGGATTTCAGGAGTTTGGCTCAGTGTTTATCTGTGGGTGTCTGCTTCTGTTTCCATCAGCTACTAGATGAAGTCTCTAGGATGGCATATCAGGTGGTCATCAATATCATTATTGGGGAAGGGCATTAAAGGTAGCCTGTCCACTATTGCTTAGATTGTTAGCTGGGGTGGTCCTTGTTGGTCTCTGGACATTTCCCTAGTGCCAGACTTCCCTTCAAACCTATAATGGCTCCCTCTATTATGGTATCTCTTTTCTTGCTCT
This sequence comes from Cricetiscus sungorus, assembly GCA_030556225.1. Taxonomy (NCBI): domain Eukaryota; kingdom Metazoa; phylum Chordata; class Mammalia; order Rodentia; family Cricetidae; genus Cricetiscus; species Cricetiscus sungorus. Next base: position 3,144,889 of record JANBXA010000411.1, on the reverse strand, counting down.
CCTCTAGTCTCTCCCCCCCCACCCCCGCCCAGACTCAATCTTCCTGCTCCCTCATGCCCTCCTGTCCTCTCCTCTTTCTCCTAACTCCCTTTCCCCTCCCCTCATCTCCCAATTAACTCATGACATTCACTGATAGCTGCTGATTCCATGTTTCTAAAAACATTTAAAAGTACTACAGTGCATTTGTAGCTAGGCCTTTCTGGAAATAATTGTATAGAATCACCTAATAATTTTCTTTTGAATCTCCAGTTTCACCTTTTTTTCTTTATTCAGTACTCTTGGAGGGGTTCTTTCATTTGCCCATCTGTCTTTGAGCTCCCCCTGCTGTTTTCTGTAAAAGTTTACACATGCTCGTGATGCACAAGTGAATCTAAAACAGGGGATTCTTGCCTAATTATTTATAATAGGAATAACTCTTGTCAGAATGGCATATTTATACAATACAGAAAGTGAACAATAAGTATGTAAGAGCATTTGAAATACTGACTCAGGATAAAAGAAATGTCGAAATGAATGCTTACATTAGCTCCATAGATATGGGAAATCCCTGTACCTCTTCTTAATTTCAATATTAATTTATAATTCTAAAATATAAAATATTTAAAATTATTACTTTAGGGCTGGAAATATAGCACAGTCATGCAGCAATTTCCTAGACTCCCAGAGATCCAATATTTGATCCCCGGCACCAGAAAGAACAGAAAAATGCAATATAAACTAATAATTTTAAGTAACAATTCTCTGGGAAATATATGCTAATTTATGTCAGTGCTTCAGATTATTAAAAGCCAGACATACCACTGAGCCATATGTTACAGTCTTGGGTGTGGTTCCAAACACATTGCCACCGTTGGCACGAACTGTTTCTCATGGGAATGTATTACTTCAGGTCTGGAAATTTACTTTTTACTCTTGAAGTTAGTCTCCTTAACATTTTTTTTTTCAGAAATGGTTCTACGTCCCCCTATATTAGTGCACTGCAAGAAGCCAAACAAAGGCAGGTGTAAAGAGTGATTTTATGTTTCTCTCCATGCCTTAAGCCAATGGCGCTGTTTGGACATTCTCTTGGAAGATTGCTGGCACAAGAGCCAGTTCAGAATCTGGGGGGTGGATGCCTTCCACTTCTGCCAATGTTAAACATGCCAGGTGTGGGATGGTTGGAAGGGAAGGACACAGGCTTGGGGGTTATGGTTTTACATAAAAAAAAACCAACCAGAGGGATTTGCATGGACTGAAGTAACTGAGAGCCTCTCCATACCAAAGAGAAGGGCTTGGGAGAGTTCTCAGTGGATTGCACAGATCTGAGGCAAAGAGCAAAAGAGAGGAGTGTAGCATGTCTGTTTTCCGCCAGCCGGCCCGCTGCCAGTCTGGCATGCTGGCTCCAAATAACACTCTGAGACTCTGTATTTGATACAATCCTGTTGGCCAATTACCATTATTGTTTATGGGCTAGCTCTGTCTTATTAACCCATTTCTACTTATCTAAGTATTTTCACGTGGTCATCTTATCCGAGAGCCGCGGCCAGCGTCTTCCTTCCTCTCCCGTCTACATCTTGACTCCTCCCAACTACTTCCTCTTTCCTCCTTATCTCCTAGCCCCGCCTATCTTGCTTTCTCATTGGCCACAGTGCTTTATTAATTAACCAGTATTAGAAACATATTTACAGAATAACATCTCCCATCAGAGGAGTGATAGTTGGAAGGCATCAAAGATTCCGGTTTATTAAGAGCAGGGAGATGGAGTCCATTGCTCAAGAACCCCAACACTTTCAAGAATGAAAACTAGGCTAGCACAATAATTGTATTGATTGTCCTGCATGATTTAATCAAATATGGCTCTTGTGTTTTTTCCCTTTGAAGCTCCTACATTACAGATGAAGGTCTTCTATTGCAGATGGAGGCATCCTGTTCTCTCTACATTACTTGTGCTACTGGCTAGGTACAAATGCAAAACAGAGTTGGATAGATGTAGATATGTATAAAATAAATATTTGTCCAATCACATTATGAAATGACAGCATGCAACCTTTTAAAATAAACAAAATAAGAGACCAGTATTAGAGTTCGAAGGGATCCTATATTTTTTTGTCTTTTGGGGTTCAATGTCAAGTGTAGGACCCACTATGTCAATCATACACCATTATATTCATAAACTGATTTTCAATATCTTGTTTATCTGTTCATTCAATATTTTACTATTCTCCCAACACATCTCAAACACAATATCTAACAATTAAGAAAACACTCTATCCTTGTTTTTAGAAGTCCACCATATTTGGAGGGAAATGGAAATACAGAATTGCTTCATTTCAACTTTTCATCTGTGTCTGACTATACACAGGGCATATACCTGGTGAGCTGTGATCTCAGTAAATGTTTATTCTGATGTTTGCCCATGATAATATCACCTAGTAATATTTTTCTTAGAACATGTCCTCAACATGACTGTTTCATAAGATTTCTATTGTGTTTGTCATCCTGAATATATCTGCTTTATGTAAGTGGATGTTTTATAAATGTGTTTATAAATATATATACTAGTAATGTCTTATTTACTATTTGAGAATTTCCTGCAGTATCTTTAGATCTTATCTCTGGTTCTCCCTAAGTCCTTTGAGACACACCCCCATCTTCTTATCTATTCACCTTACACTTTTAACAGAATAGGGCATCATTATGGTGCAGAAAATTCTGAATAATGTTGATTTTCCCACCACCCTATATAGACCTGGACAACTCTGACCCAAGAATTGTTCAAGAGAGTTCATCACCTTCCCAACTGGGTATGGGTATTAGAGGAGACACATCCACCATTCCCAGGATTACCATATTGGAAAGAAGGATGGAACAAAACCTAAAAAATCAGTGAAGTGAATAGGAGACTTCTGAGAGATTGTTACAATATTTAGGAAGTGAAGCAGTAGATGTTTTACACTTAGAACAGACTGTTTAGCATGTTGTATGCCACATTACATATGTGCCCTATGTCATGGCACTGAAGTACTTTAGCCCAAGCATCTACATATCACCATCCTAGGCAACAACTCTGTAGCTGCACAGCCTTGGTCTTCTTAGGAATCTTGGTCATATGTCAGTGAGGAAGATACCTCCATTGGACAAACCTGTATCTTGACTTCTACCAACTGTGCAGTGACTTGACTCTTCATTTGTCTCTTCCATACAGAGTAAGCTTCTAAGGGTTGCTTGCAGTTTCTCCAGGGGCGGTCATATGCAGAGGGAGGTGCTTGACTTCTCTGTTGCATTTCTTAAGCAATCTAGAGGATACAATGGCATTCAGAAATATTGTAATCTGATCCCATTTCTTCATATTCTAAATGATACTGTATTGAGATATTTTCCATAGCCTGCTCTCTACAAATTGCATTTTTTTACTTTTTAAATTTAAATTTAAAACAATCCTATTTTACATGCCAATCCCAGTTCCCTCTTGCATCTCCGAACCATCTCCCCATTCCACCCCCCATCCACTCCTCAGAGAGGGTGAGGCCTTCCATGGGGGAGTCATCAAAGTCTTTCACATCACTGGGGGGCAGGAGTGAGGCCCTCCCCCACTGTATTTAGGCTGAGCAAGATAGTGCAAAAATAAAGTTAGCTATAGAGTTGAATCAGGTGTCAGCGTGTCCTTTCTGCGGTAATGCTCCATGCTCAACTTTATCAATGAAAAGAAAAACAACTGTTGCAATGTTCCCCAATGAGAATTTTATGATGGAAAAAAAAATAACACCTTTAGGAATAAAGAAATTATCTAAATTGAAAATAATAGCTGTTTCAACTTTCCTAAGTGAACTGAAGCAATTACCTAAGTCTTATTTATCTTGCTCTCAAAGTAAGCAAACCATTGCTCTCTTTCAGCACTCCTGGTCTTAATTGGATGGAGGACTATAGCAAAGTTTCCTATGATGAGATTCTGCTTGTATCTTTCCCAGTATGAGCCAGAGACAGAACTGACCCCTCTGGGCTGTGGAGATGAGTAAACTGTGATCTGTTCTTTTAGGCTGGGTGCCTTTCTACAACCACAGCATAGATATCTGATGTTTTTCATGGTGGACTTACATATTAACAGGCCACATATGCATATAGACACTTTGCTGTCCTCTGGGAATCTCCCTAAATCTAACCCGTCCATTATTCATACGCCCATGTTCTCATGCACCTTTTAATTTTATAGACACTTTTTTGAGTGATTGCTCTCCTCTAAGAGTGAGGTCCAGTCTCGAGGGCATGGCATAAAGAAAGCACAGCCGCAGTCCTCAGAGAGCTGGAAGGATGGACAGAGCAGAGCAGCGTCTTGGGGCGTCCACTTTGAGTAATGCTGGGGAAGCCGAGTAAGCGCAGAACTTCAGCTTTCATAAACATACACAGAAAGCTTCAGGTCTTATTTCTGTTGCTAAATTAGTCCCTGAAACTTTAGAATGGCTGTTCTACTCTACGTTCTAACTAGAAGCTTTGCCTGTCACGATCCAAGCTCACTTCACTCCTATGACTACTCCCTGTCCCCATATGGGTAGAAGTTTTATCCCATGGATCATCATGCTGTGCAGGGCTAATGTTCTGAACATTTCTTCATTCCTTCCCTTTTCATCACTATCACCAGTTCTGCTAGGAGTGCTGAAATGTGGGTCTTCCTTAGCTCTTGCTGAACCACTGCAACAGCTCCCTCTTTCCTCTCATCTACTTTCATGTCCGCTTAAACTCACTGCTCACAAGGAGCCTGGAGAAAGTGTCCAAAGCTTAAATATATTTTATAGCTATATTTTATAGCTATATTTAACACCTACTTAAATATATTTTATAGCTTCCAGAGACCAGAGAATAGGTTCTCAAACCACAGAATGATTTGCGGGACTGACTTCTTCCATTTCTTCCAGCATTTTCCTACGCATCATCATCATTTATTTTAGACGGGAGGGTGTGGCTGACCAGGAATTTGCTGTGTAGACCAGGCTGGCCTACCACTGCCTTCCAAGTGCTGGGATTAAAGGCATAGGCTATCACGCCAGGATGAATTATTCTTGTTATGCTGTAATATATTATTAAAGCAAGGCTATTGAGCTTTGAGAACTTGTGAGACTAGTTACTCTAGTGAAGAAATAGGTTCAAAAGATAATTTGGCATATAGTCACTCTGTTATCTTTTCCCTGTCTAGCTGTTTCCATTTCCTGTGCACAACTTGCTTTAATGTACAGATAATCAATTTCCCTCTCCTCTCCTTAGTTGCCCCTTTCTTGCTTTTTTTTGTTTGAAGTCTTTCAATCTCTGTACTTTTTCCAAGTGTGGGTCCCTGTTAATTACATATACTGCAAGAAGGTTTGAGATTCGCACTGATCTATGGATATAACACTATGTCATTGGTGTAATTTTATTTCTATGTTTATTTAGCAGAAAAATAGTGATAGATATTTTCCTAGGGCCCATGACCTCCGTCAATATGGGTTCTATTTCATTGACTGGCTCTTAAATCCAATCAAATGTGGTTGGTTTCTCCTGTAACATTCTTGCTACTTTATCTTGCACTTAAGTCTCTAGGTGAGCTTGTATGGCTGGTACCTGGGCGAGACTGATGATTATTTTTCTCCTGGGGTAATTTCTCCTCATCTTTCCAGCACTATGAGTGGTGCTAATCAATAGGAATGAAGCTTCTAGATGGACACCAGCTCAATTTATCCAAGTTTGATGACATAAATTTATGGTGTTTTCAGTGACAGGCTCTTAATGTCAGGTTGTGGAAGGTAACGATAGCATTGTCCCTCACTATCCTGTAATGTTTGGGACTCCTTTGTTAAATGACTCAAAAAAAAATGTAATCCATTCCTGGTATTGGAGTTTTTACTTCGGTAGCATGATATCTAGCTGGAGAGTTATTTTCCCCAGAATATGGTAACTCTATTTAAATTCCTTTTGTACATACCTATATTTTAGTAAGCTACCATAGTAGTAGGTTTTTCTATGACTTTTCAAAAGTCCTTTAGTGTTAATTATCCCTTCCCATATTCATTTTGCCTAACAGTGGAATGATATTCTACTGTATAAATATTCTAGTTTTATTATTCATTCATCCATTGATGTTCACCCAGGCTGTTTCTAATTTCTGGATATTATGAATACAGTAGCAGTGAGCAGAGATGAGCAAGTATCTCTGTAGTATGATGTAGATTCTTTTGTGTATATGCCCAGGAATGGTAGAGCTGGATATTGTGGTAGACATCCTGTTCCTCTCCTGTTATGAACTGTTGTGATCATTTATCCAGGTATTCGTTCATTTTTTCCCATAACATTGTAGGTTCCTGAGCTAGGGAGTGTTCTTCAACATACCCAATCTTCCTACTCAGTAAATGTTTGCTAAATCCGGCAAATTTGAATTTCGTTATTTATGTTTTGACCCAGTGGTTCTCAAAATAGAGAAGAAATAGGTACCGACCATCTTTGTTGTTGCTATTGTTATTAGGAAGCAAAGCAGGAAGGATTAGGCTGCCTGAAACCTAAAAATAAAGAAAAAAAACCACAAGTTCAAATGAAAATCACAGACTATCAGTCTGAGGAAATGGTGTATAACAATGATATCATGTTAATATTTGTGAGAAAAAATGATGGAAAACAAAAATTATATTTCATATGATAAGACTTCTGAAGGTCAAGAATTAGAGTCAAAAGTAGTAATGTGGGCATGGTCAGAAGATTTGATTTTAGAATGTATTGTTTTTCAAGACAGGGTTTCACTGTGTAGCTCAAAGTGGCTCCAGACTGTGATCCTTCTGCCTAAATTGCTTGAGTCATTATGAGCTTACAGGGGTTTGCCACTGCTTGACTTAATTCTAGTAGCTAACCTACATAAACACGAAGACGAGATGACTTGGCAGGAGGAAGCTGTAATGTTGAAAAATAAGAATAAACCGTGGTTCAGTTTACCAGCTGAAAAATGACAGCTGGTAAAAATAACATCTGAAGGGAAGAAAATAAATGTGACTGACAGATAAGAATTCCGGAAGTCATCGTAAGAAAGGATGTGGGATCCTGTCTGTCACAGAGAAGTGGTAGAGGGACAGCTGCATTTCTGAAGGATGAAATAGAGAGAAGGAAGTAGAAGTGTTCTGATGAAGCATGTTAGCATTTAATAGTAAAGTCCACTAAGAAGGTTATACCGGTCCAGAATAAATGGCAAGTGGAGAAAGGGTGGCATATGCATATAGGATGGGCTTGCAACAAGGAAGAGGCAGACTAATGGGCTGTGAAAAGCATGAAGACGAAAACATTTTAAAAATCAGTGCCTCCAAGAGAAAGCCTAGTTTCTGTGTGGTGGGTGGTCAAGGAGCTGAACAAGTTATTTACGGTGGTGACTCAAGATGTAGGTAAATGTCCTCACACTGTGACCCGGGTTAGAGAGGACTCAAGGAAGACCCAGGGGCAGGTAATTACTGGTGGCAATAAAGCTGGGTTAATACAGCAGAATGGTCATAATAATAATAATAATAATAATAATAATAATAATAATAATAATAAGCAGTCAGAGGATTTCTGTACTAATGCTAGCTATGGAGATCAGCCCGAAGGCATTTGACTATAGGGGTCTGTGTTGGAACCTAGCTTTTCTGTTGGAGTCACACAGGACATACCCCTTCACTCCCAGGCTCCAAGTGAGGGACAAGGTTTACAACACCTTCAGGCATATCCTGTCCTCAGATTGTTGCTGCGGTTTACTTGGCTCGGGGAGGTGGGTTGTTTCCAAGACTTCTTGAAGATGCACGCTCTCTTTTGCTACATATTTAGTATTTTTCTGGTCATTGAAATGATAAATACTAGGGATGCATCTACTATGTTGTTGTGGTCATTTTTCTTTGTAGTAATTAGTGAAAACAATTTTTAAACGAAATCTTAGATGTAGTAAGAGTTAAAATACTCCACATAAGTGAAAGAGTCAATGTCTTAACTTCCGCCTGAACTCTGTGTTTGGGTAATAGGTTATGAGGACCAGGACAGGAATTGCTAGGTTTTTCACTTGGATTGACTGGTCTGGTTTTTCATGTCAACTTATAGTGCTGACTTTCCCTTCAAGATATCCAGCAGCACAATTTATGTCTTTATTCTAGGTAGTATTATTACCTCTTTCTTTTTTTAGATTATAATTACAACATTTCCCATGTAAACCTTCCCATACACCATTCTCTTTCAAATTCATGACCTCTTTTTTTTTGCATTAATTATTGTTACACACACACACACACACGACCATTCCCAAATGCAACCACCTTACTCTGTATAATGTTCCTTATAACTATGTTTTCAAGTCTATGCTTTATCATTATACTAACCTAGCAATGTCTCAGAAGTTTACTTACCACCCTGCTTCTCAATAGCTCTTTCGTTGCCTGTCTGATAAACTGCAATAATCACAAACAGGCCACAAACACCTTCAGTGGTGTAGACACTATTTCCCTCCCTATTTCTCATTTGAATGTAGTGATACAACAACTCTCAGAGAGCCCTACATTGTCTGTCTTCCTGAATTGCAGACATTGTTGTTTCTTTTATATTGTACTGCAAACTGTTAATGATGGTGTTTTTTCTAATTTTAATTGGGGTTACTAATATGAAAACAGGATTACACAGCTTGTGCTGTTTCGGTTTTATTAGAATGTATTATGTTAAGCCACTTAGTTTTTGAAGCCATTTGTATTATAACTTGGAAAAACCCATCATTCTGTAACATGACTAAATGTGATCTGCTTTATGGGTAGATATGTTCCATTTTCTCCCCAAACCTTTAATATCCTGGCTTGTGAACATCTTTCTGGGATTATGTAGTTTATGGTACTAATGTAAACAATAATGTGTTTTCACATAAACAGATAGAACCAATCTATTATGATAATTACTTGGTAGATCAATTTTCCTTCCTAGCAATTTACTTACATATTAAAATATTTTAATTATAATATTTAACTTTTTAGAACATATCATTCAGTCTGTAGATATGATTGCTGGTTGCTAAAGAAAAATATTAGTTTTCATTTATAAATGGATTAGTTGCTGGTCACGTGATAGGCAATTTAACCTGAGGATGAGAAAAAAATTAGATAGAATGAGATCATAACTTTAAATTTTGAACCTTATAGGATTGTTAGCATCTTCAAAAGGAACATATCAATGAGATTTCTAGACTTTTCAGAACAGACTTTCTAGTGTCCTTACTGTATTATTGAAAAGTATTATTGAAAAGAAAATTATAGTGTTATTAGTCTCACAGTTTATTTAGCAAAGACTTCAATTATATATAAGCAATATTAGCCAAAGACACCTCACTGAATTCCATATGGGAGCCTATCAGCCCCCTGTGCTATTGGAATGCTGTTACTTCTGTCGTATATACACACACACACAACTTGGCTGGAAGGACTCGAAAATTTTAAGTATGGCTAGTAAAAGTAAAAACATATGCCACATTAACTTGGGGGTATTAATATGATTATGCATCTTGTTTGTTTGTATATTGGTTGGTAATTGTGGTTTGTGAATATAATCCAATTGATCCTGCTCACTCCTAAACTACTAATATCATCTACGATAAACTTGTTAGACTCACACAGACTCAGTTTCTAGAAGATTTGCCATTGAGACGTTTTATTTTGTATAGTAAATAGTGACTACTTTATGGAAAAAACTGACGACAGACTTTCTGACTAAACACAGATGAGTCATGTACTTACACAGTTACCTTTAACTCTTCTAAAGAGCAGAGCAAGATATATATGAATTACAACAAGAAAAATGCTCTAAATCTGTGGCCAATGAAGTGTCAAATGCAACAGCTACACTCTGAGTGATCAGAAAACACTTACCTAACTTTATGAATTAACACTAGATTGTTTAATCATTAATAGATTTTTGGTAAATTAGAAGTGTGGGGGCCAGTGTGATGGCTCATTGGGTAAAGACACTGCCACCAAGTCTGAAACCCTGTGCTTGATTCTGGAGACCCACACTTTGAAAGAAGAAATCTGACTTCACATATTATCCTTGGACCTCCATACATGATTCATGGCACATATATGCATATGCATACACGCAGTAAAGAAAACATAATACAAATATAATGTTAGTGCTCTGTGGAGTTTGTCAGTGGAAATATTAGTGTATTTATCATCCCAGTAATGTGTATGGAAACCAAATCTGTATCTAGAATTTCCTAAAAACATGATTCAGTGGCATTTCTTGAAGAATGCTGTAATCCAACACACCATCGACCAGATTCTTAGGGAAGCAGGTATGCAGGCAGAGGCTTGTGGGAAATGTGTTGGGTCTTTTCTCAATATCTGTAGTTTCTTGGTAAGGAGAGGAGTAGGGGTGAAGATAGGCAGATTCAGCCGTCCCCAATCAAAAGGAGAGAGACAGCTGAGAGCTGTCAGGTACTAATTGTCATACAGCCAGCTACTGGAGGAATAAGACCCTGTGCTCTTCATGTGTAGCTGGGTACCAGTTTGGGACACCCAGGATGTAACAGTGTAACTTAAACATAAAGCTACAGCTTTTTCATGTTTTTTGGACTTCTTGTCTAGGAAGTAAAAATATCCATCACTTCATTTGTTATGTCATAGAAGGTACATTGTCTCCTGTTTCTATATCACACCCATGTTTAGCTACAGTATTTATTATGTATGATACAAGAGCGTCAAAACAATAGATGCAAGATCTTTTGGAAGCCATACAAATAAAAAAAAAGTAAGCTATAATATTGAAAGTATATTTGTATAGTATCTTTGTGGACAAAAATTGAGAAAAAGACTCTCTGAACTTGTGATCAACCACAATAAAGAAGTTATTTCCTAAGATTTTCCAGTGTAAGGAATCTGTTTGTATGATAGTTTTTATATAACATAATATCTGATTTAAATATATCTAAGCCTTCTTCCTAGCAGATGTTATAGGTCATCATGTTGTTTACTTATGAGACATTTCCAAAAATCAGAACAGAGAGAACAATATGAAAATATCATTTTTACATATCACCCAAAAACTCAAATAATACTAACATCTGCTCACATGTTAAATTTGCTTTGGATAAATAAAAACGTAATAAATAGGACATATAGGAGCATTGGAATACTCCTACAAGCTTGAGTGAGGAAAAAATTAAAGTCAGAAAGAGATGACCTTGACCTACATCTTGGAGTCAGTAAGCAGAGCCAAGATCCATTCTTCACTATAAGGCTTTTGGGTTGTTCCCTGATGACTTCAGGGACCCAAGAGAGACATGTGATGTCATCATCCACAGCAGGGGAGTGAGTTTTCATGTTCAAGGACACATTATTTGCCAATTACTCTGACACATAATAACATATTATGTTCCTATTTGCTTAATTTGCTATATGCCCAGATGAGAACAAGATATCTTATTTGTAATAGGTTAATTTCCTTTTGTTTGGTGTTATTCATCATTGGAACACAGAGGAATACATGGGTGGGGGAAGGGGCATACATGTCTGCTGCTGTAGCACATGAGCAATGTTATGAGCAATGCTCACATTCTTAAATGTTTTAACTCAGTGCGTTAGCAGCATGTATCGTCTAGGTGGGATTATTTTAAGTGCAAGTTCAGAACTGTTTTTGTTTTTATTGGTATTTTGATTTTTTGAGACAGGGGTTCTCTGTATTGCTTTGGAGCCTGTCCTGGAACTGGCTCTGTAGACCAGGCTGTCCTCAAACTCATAGAGATCCACCTGCCTCTGCCTCCCGAGTGCTGGGATTAAAGGTGTGTGCCACCAACACCCGACTCAAAACTGTTTTTATTTGGCCATTTCCTACAAGTGTTATTTACCTTCCCAGTCCCATCTGTAAAGTGGGCCTTGTAATTTCCCATAAAGAGGAGGAGGATGCTCACAAAAGCCTCTGGCTGAGTGATTGGCGTAAAAGAACCAGTGAACATTGTATTTGTTTTCATCAGCTGAACAAATCAAGCATGCGCATGTGTGTGCATGTGTGCGTGCGTGTGTGTGTGTGTGTGTGTGTGTGTGTGTGTGTGTGTTGTATTGTGTAGACAGTTCATTCTTAAAGATCAACATCTGTTACCTAGACAATTATTTAGTATATGGAAATTCACCTAGTATAGTAACTTCACATTTGCTTTTAAAAAAAAGGAAAAAAGTATGGGTTGTAAGGACATCTTATTTTTATTGTCATATGAGAAAGAGTGCAAGTAGGTAAGTGTCTGAGAAACAGCTTCCCACTGTGCTGGTGGTGATAACCAATTAAAGTACTATTGTTATTGTATTGAGCCAATGCTGTTATTGTAATTTCATTTTCTCTAGAGAAATACCAGAGACTTTTATTAAACACATACTTTTGAAAAGTTGAAGGCTTTGAAAACTATTGTCATT